>MU674771.1:3134-48490 GCA_026770625.1 Nicotiana glauca
TATATATATATATATATATATATATATATATATATATATATATATATATATATATATATATATATATATATATATATATATATATATATATATTGATGGAATATTTACATTTTAAATTATTACAATATAATATACTTTGAAATATATTAAAGATATTTTTTGAGTTAAAATAAAATTGTACAGAAAAAGTTTAAAACTCAAAAAAGAAAAAAATATTGAAATTCTCATTGTGCAGAGGGAATTATTTTTGAGATATTCTGCTTTCAGAATCTTTGATATATTTGGGTAAGTGTTATTTATGGAAGAGAAAAAGAAATTATGGATGAGTGAGGGAAAAGGAAATGTGGTAAAAAGTGTATTAATGTAGATGAATCCCTTAGTTAATGTAGTTATCAATGTGAAAGTGCTAAAAAAGTAAAAAAATATGTTGTTTTTGAAATAAACAAAGCCTATTATTTATGAGAATAGTTTTTAAAAAAGGACCAAGCAGGTAAAAATCTTATTTATTTATTTTTTTTAATTATTTGAAAATGACATTCGGACACACATATACTTGTTGCTTGTCAGGCTCTGTTAGATTGATAGAGTTATAATTATATTTACTTTAATTATATTGTTGATTTTTTACAAACTCTGTTGGCATGACTTAGTAATTGTTCAATTGTTCAGCAACTTTACCACATTAACATACCTTTCTGCTATATGCGTTAAATCTATTTGTTAAATTGTACACAAACTTTATCCGATTAGCATGATTTTTTTTATGCTTGTTCAATTGTTTATCATCTCTACTATGTTGGTGTGATTTTATGTTATTTTCAATCGATCTATCTGATAAATTGTTCATCACAATATTCAATTAGTATAATTTATCTGTGTTGTTCAATAAAGTATTCTTCAAATTTGTAATTTCAATATAACCATCCAAATTGCTCGATCTCAAATTTGAAATAAAATCTCCCATTACCAACACAAATGTTACCAGATCGCCAATTTAATCAAATAACATCAAATCAAGAGTAACACTTTGTCTTCTTTAGTACATTCTAAATAAATGCTTGGGCTAAATATTTAAGCATAAATTATTAATATTTAAAATGATTTTAACAACAATTATTAACTTTCAGTTTTCACCCTCAAACATGATTTTTTTCTGAATTTTGGAGGATTGTGATGTTCTTAGTTAAAAAGTGCTTATTTTCATAGTAGAGTCATAAATAAATAGTATAATATTTAAACCAATCATTTAGAGTGGCAGTCGGTGTAATTTTCTGGACAAATATTTATCGTTGCAAAGAGACCGTCTTAAGCCTTAGGGGTTGTTTGATAGAATGTATTAGGAAAAATAATATATTTGTTAGTTTTGGTATTATTAATCTCTTGTTTTATAATATTGTTTAACTTATATACTATTAATATATGTATTAGTTATACATCTTATTAAGTATTATTTTTATACTAACAAACCATGATATTAGCAATATCATAATTTTTAATATATTGATAAGCATGTATAAATATAGAACCGCCATTTCAAATCCTTTTCCAAATCATTTCTAAAGAATGTGGAGAGTATTATTGTAAGTAGATAATTTTATTTAAAAATTAGATAATGCGTGTTAATACATCAAACCAAACAGTCGATAAAAAAATAATCTCAACATAACTAATTCTAACATAATTAATTTTAATATTACTAATATATCTTATTCAGTACTATTCAAAGTTGATTAAGCTTTCCATTGTTCAAATTATAAGTTAAATATATAAAAAGTTGACACTTGCAAAGCTTGATAATATTTTTTAAAAGGATGTTATAAATTGAAACAAACAAGTTTATTAATCATCCAGACCCACGTATATATTCAACGTCTTATATGATCAATTCGGCTTGTGAATCATAGTTGTTTGACATTATTTTTTAATTCTCTTCATTTTGCATTAACTAAATGTCGACAAACACATTCAAAGTCCTATTTTGAGTCATCTTTCTCATTATTAGAACCACTTGGTTTAGATTAATTATGTTATAACACAAATTTTTAACTTATTGCACGCTTTTACTTATCAAATCTTACGATGCTAAATTAAACTATAAAAAAGCATCATGTATATTAGTATTTTCTTTTTGTCATACATATTATTTCTCTCTTTTTATCTTGGATTTATTCCAGGCGCGTCACATGCACGTTTATTAGGATGTCAATAGGCCTATCTTTGCCCACTTAAATCAGCCTGTCATCCATCATAAGGGTCGATATGTGTCTTCCTTATTAGTTGCTAGGTTGGGTATATTCAACGGTCATAGGTGTCAATATATATTTTTTCACATACATACTAAACGAATTCATGACCTTGATGATGTTTTATACTTCAATACCACATAAGAAAGAGTGATTTGTTTGGTGTCCAATTTTTCGCATGCACAAATTATAGAAGAACCCGTTTCTTCTATGTATTCCTTATTCTATTGTTGCGGAATAATAAATACAAAAAGTAAAGAACACAAGTATTTTTACGTGAAAAACGCCCGGTTCAAAAGGTAAAAAAAAACCCACGACCTATTGCTCAGTAGGATTTTCTCCAATACTTCACTAAATCACTGAGCCAAACAACATTTACAAAACTCTTTGTACACCTAAGAATTACCTTTAATCTAGCTGTAGCAACCAACCTCTAACTGTTGCAACAACTTCAAGTTAAGTCTAACTTGAATACAATACTCAGAGTACCTAATACAATTGTTTCTAGATAAAGTTAAAAGGTACAACTCAAAAGACCTACTATAATTCAACAATAACAACATACCCAATATTATCTCGCACTGAGGGGTCTGAGGAGGGTAGTGTGCACGTAGACCTTCCCCTGCCTTGTGAAGATAGAAAGGTTGTTTGCAATAGACCCTCGGCTTAGGAAAGCATAAGCATCATATTAATAAAAATAAATACAAGAAGGAACAGCACCAAAAGCCCTATAAAAGCAGAATAAAGACAACAATATAGTAAGGTGATCAACAATGAAAGGAAACAACGGTTAATCATAAAAATCTACTACCAACAGAAAGCGAGATTGCATGGCAATACTATTGTTACGAACACTCTAGACTACATACTCTACTACCTTAATCCTTAACCTCCATACCTTTCTATTAGGGGTCATGTCCTCAATCAGCTGAAGCTACGCCATGTCTTTTCTAATCACCTCTCCCCACCTCTTCTTTGGCCTACCTCTACCTCTCCGTAGGCCCTCCTATCTCAACCTCAAAAGCCCTACTACAGTTGATCTAGAATAAAAGACAAACACTTAGAACTCGTTCTTCTATCTAGTTCATGTAGCTTCAGGTTCACACACTTGAATCGCACAAGAATTGTTTGCAAATTGCCTTGCCATTTTGCTCTCAACTTACGTTTAACTTCAGCATTTGTACACACCAATAAAATGAGAACATCCTGAAATATATAGAGTTAGCAGAATAGGAAATGACTTGAGTTCCAATGCTATATAGGTGGAAAAGTTCTAGTTATCTTCAACTTTTAACTCCTCCCTTATCTTGGATAGTGTTCTCTTTGAGTAAGGAGTCATTCTCCTTATCAATTATGCAACCTTTTTATTCAGGAGATATTAGATATAACCACTCAAGCTTATCTCTTTCACGTTCATGTCTTGTGCTCGAATTCTACCCATGTCTGTGTTCATTGTGTATGGACCTGGTTCACGCTTGAGTTCCTTTTATCAATCATCAAAACAAACTTCACGTGGGCTAATAAATTCCCCCTTTTTGATGATGATAAAATCTGTGCATAAGTATAAGCCCTGTTTCAACTTAGCTCAACATCAACGCAAAGTTAGAATACTTTTCATTTTAAAGTCACTAATCATCAAGGATAGGTTCATTAGGTTATATACATCACAGTTCACAGTAAAAAGTACAACCTTATCTTCCCCTTTTTGGCATTATCAAAAAGTTGCATAATTATGTTAGATAACCATATTTTAATAGAAATTACTCATGGCCATTGGGGCTACTTCAAATGCAAATATGGAGCTATGCATCATTTATCAATCTAATGATATTAGCCATCTAAGAGACATCAACAAATAGTCAGAGCACAAAATAGTTGATTGTCATTGATACTAGTCATCCACAAATCATAAAGAAAAATAAAAATACTGGATCATGATCAAAAAGAACAAAAAGAAATCCCATCCGTGTCACTGGTTTCTCTAACTAGGCTAGGAAGGTCTTAAGGCTGGGAATGACGAGGTTCTTGGTTCTTGGTTCTTGGCTTGAAGCGATTTCAGCATATCATGAAGAATGCCATCATTCTTCTCCTTCTCTTTTGCAAGCTTAGCTCTTACAGCATCTTTCTCAGTTTCTACTTCTGCCAACCTTTTCATCGGCCTTTTAATTTCAGCATCCTTAGCCCCACCCTCTTGCACCAAGGCTCGCACTTTGCTATTCACAGGTACCTTTTTGGATAAATGATGAGCGGTAATTTTACCATTTATTTTAGTCTCTTTTCTTTAGTTTTTGTATTCGTTAGTTATGATGGGAGGTTGTTTATGGTATGTATTTCTAGATTTTCAGGTAAATGATGCCATGAAGAGAGTTTAATTCAATTGAAGTGGAATTGAGCAAAAGAGAGTAAAACAAGTGCAAATTCCTTTAGTGATTCAACATCTGCGGAACATTGTGCGCTTATGCGACCTCGCATCTGCGAGGAGAAGGCCGCATTTGCAAAATTAAGCAACCTTCGTTGGGACCGCATATGCGAGTGAGGAACCGCTTCTGTACTTGGAGTCCTCTTTTGCGGAGCGCTTCTGCGGTCACTTGTCCGCTTTTGCGGAGTAGGCAATTTCTACCAAATCTCGCTTCTGCAAGCTTTCATCCACATCTGCGGAACCGCACCTATGAGGATTGTTCTGCAGGTGCGGTCAACGGGCTTTAGACCTGGGCAGGCTTGACAATTCACATTTTCTCGATCCAAATCCATAAATACACGACCTAGCTTATTAGAAACACATCTTTGGCTTATTTTTAGTCTCCTTGACTAGAGAATATAAGTTTTGGAGCTAGGGTTCTTGTACAGACACTTGGGTCTTGAAGTTTTGAAGCTTTGAGTTGAGAATTTCTTACCCATTTATGTTCATTTCTTCATTTCCTTGCTTTGTATTTTATATCTAAGCGTGTACTATTTTTTCCAACACTTGAATCTTGTTTATGGAAATATTCATATTTAAAGTATGGATTAAATATCTTGATGTGCTAAGTATTGAACGATTTTACCTTATTATGAAGTTTCTTTAATTATTCTTATTCTTTAATGTTTCCAAAAGGACTATCTAACTCTAGGACTCGCCCATTTACTTCGAATTAATTTTGAAAAAAATAATTTGAGATTGAGAAAGATTAATTAACAAGAACTTGAGGCATTAACCCTCATTTTATAGATTCTACCTAGGGATATTGAACTACTTGTAGCCATATTAGGGTGTTCTAATTCTCTTAATTGTTTTAGGGATAAGTCAATTAGGAAGTCTTGTTGATCTTCAGAAGAAGCTAATATAGAAATATTACCTGAGGCTAATTAACATAAACTTGCTCATATTTGTAAAATCGTGAAATACATTGGATCGTTACTTGAGTGTAATTTCCAATGCATCCACGCTTGTAACCATTGATCATTTTACTTGCTTTCTAAGTTAGTTTATATTTTTTTCAATTAGTTATAGATATTTTCTCAAAACCTTTCTAAGTATTTGGCATTGCATAATAAGTGATAATTCTCTTACACGCCTAATCGCCTACATATTATTCTCTATGAGATTCGACCCTGACTCATAGTTGGATAAATTATATATCATGCGATCGTGTCCATTTACTTTTTAGTAGTGGATTTGGACATCATTAATGAACCAGGTTCTTTAGGTGGACTTCATAGTCACAAGCAGTCAAAGTGTTTTCCCAAAGTGATCCTTGATTGTACCAACTTCCCATTTCTTGATGGGTACCTTGAAGTGTGCAAGTACAACCATAAGAATGAAACCATAAGGTATGGCATGAGTTTTGGTTCCAGTCAGAACCCTATCAAGAAGCTGGATAATAAATCCAGGCCAATTGATTTGCCTTTCACTGTCCAGACATTCCATAAGGACCAGGTCCATGAATGTGGCAATGTGCCCCCTTTCCTGCCTAGGCAGCACAACTTTATTAACAAATTCGAACAACACTTTTGGGGTGGCTTCATCTCACTTTTGTATATGGCCTTGGGCTGAAGCTTGTCTTTATTATTGTCAAACTTCCTTATAATGGCAAGTGAGGTAGGGAGATTCTCTAGACTTGGTGATTTGGGCTTCTTGTATTCATTGTACCATTCAACAGGCACACCTAAGATCTCTCCTAATTATTTCTCATCAAAACTCACTACCACTCCCTTCATCACACTAGTGAATCTTTTATTTTTGATCTCACAATTTTCCATGAACTCTACAATCTCATGTTTGGCAACCGTGCAGTTGTAACTTTTCTAGCAGTATCAGCATACCTTCCTCCTCCACGTTCCTGAGGATTCTACCTTTCAAGATGGTACGTTTCCTAAACTTAACCATCTTGTCCTTCTTAGTATCATACTCTTCTTCTTCTTTACCCTCTTCTTCCTCCACTACTTTTGCTTTTCTAGACTTTAAGGTAGACCTGGTTCTTTTAGCCAAGGTAGAAGGCTCTACAGACTTAGTTTTTAAAGCAAACTTCTTTTTGGAAGTCTTGATTTTCTTTGCCTTTGGAGGCACAAATTCCATTTTTATACCTCATCTTTATCACGAAGAACCATGTCCATTTCCTCAATTTAACTCTCTCAATAGGCTCCGCCAACATCTTCTTTCCCTTTGCAGTAGCTTTTCTATTACTTTCTTCCAGTGCCTTTTCTTGTTCAGCCTCACTCTGCTTTTTCTGACTCCTTGTAGCTCTTCCTCTTATATCAAGAGTCTCTACAGGGATAGAAGAGGAAGCTTTTCTCTTCTTGTTTTCCGTGGCAGTACTAGGGACTTTAACTCCTTTTCTTTTTAGGATTGTAAATATCAGACACTTTTCTCAGCAGGTCTTCGGGGGGTTCCTGCTCAGATGGAACAAATTCTTGAACATTCTTCGCCAATCTAACCAACCCCTCAATAGCTTCTCCATACCCACTTGCCCCCTTTTCTCTCACACTTTCTTCTTCTCCAGCAGATTCCTCACTCTACACTACTATAGCTCTTGTTTCTTGAGTCAAAACCAACAAGAGTGGGTGACGATTCATCCACTCCTTCTCTGATTCCCCTTACAGCACCTTGCGCATCCACACTCTCCTTTTCTTTTCTCTTTTTATTTTTACCACCAATATTTCCAGATTCAGTGGTCTCAACCCCAGCCACAGTTCTTACTGGAATAAATATATTTTCCAGATTTGCAGAAACCTCAGAGATGATTTCAACAGTAATTTTCAAACAAGAAGTTACCTGCCTATTTGAGAAGAAATAGTTTCCTCCCTCTCAGTAGAAAACATGAATGATTCATCATATTTTTGTGGTTCTTCTTCCCGACATGATTTCAATTGCTCATTGATTTTCTTGATTTGTTCTCTTCCAGTGACAGCCTTGCGAGCAATCATCTTGAACCTTCTTTTCTTAAAGGTAGGTATGATTGAAGGTGTGATGGATGATGTGGTTATAATTTCCTTGGATGGTGATGGGGGATTGTCATAAGGGTTTGCCATTGTTGTGTTTGGGTATAAGATAAGATGAGTATGTGTGTGTTTGGAAGATGAGAGAAGATAGAGAGGACTGTTTGACGGCTTGGAAATTCTGAAGTGAAGAAACAACTAAGGCTTAATTGATATAAAGTGGAAGAGTTTAATTATGTAACGACTGCTTTTTTCAGAAGTTTAAAAGTCTAATCAAATTAGGAGTCAGTTTGAAAAGACGTTGAAGACTCTCCCTAGAATCTAGGCACTTATTACGTGTTTGTACTCTATTTGGATGAAACTAGTTCATTTAGTAACGGATAAGCTCAAGGAGGTTAGGATTAAATGAGACTCTCCTTTTGATCATAATCCAAATATAATTATTTCAAAAATTGCAAAGTGGAGAGTACGTACCATGTAATCTTGATGAACCAGTTTCTTCACTGAGAAATCTCTTATGTAAGTAAATAAAGATAATATCATTAGAGATTAATGAGATATTTTAGCACATGCACAAGAGTATACTGATGAAAGTATGAGACTAAGAAAAATCTAATCTAATTATGTACAAATATTCATAAATTTCCTAAGCAAAGTTTGAGTTAGAAATGGCTCCTTTTAGGTTATCTTAATCATCCCTAATTATAACATGTTCCTTTCAAAGTGATCTCTACTTAGAGCTTTTGTGAAGATGTCAGCTATTTGCTTGTCAGTATCACAAAATTCCATAATGATCAAACCTTTTTCATAATTGTCCCTCAAAAAGTGATGCCTAACATCTATGTGCTTAGTTCTCTTGTGATAAACCGGGTTCTTGGTCATACTATTTACACTAGTGTTATTAGAAAATATGGAGATACAATCTACATCATGTCGATGCCCCCTTTTTCTCACGAAATCGGGTTTATGACATTCGGGAAGATAGCTCGTTCCCTTTTGGGAATTGGGTTTGATTTGGAGAGTCGCCACCTAATAATTTAAGTGCATTAGGACAGTAAGAAGAATTTTGATTTAGAAAACCAGAGATTGGGTAAGGGCTCGAAATTATCCCGAGGAGAAGGTTTTAGGCACCCCTCGAGATCCACTAGTGTGGTTCCCGGCCATACTATAAATGTGATTTTAAGTGCAAACAACAAGTGGGCAAGTAAGAGTTACAAATATGAGGGGATCTTCACATAATTGTTGCAAGTAATTGAAGTTAAAGGAAGTTAAAGAGCTAAAATTTGGGGAAAAGCAGTTTTGAAATTCTGAATACAATAAACAAATAAATGGGAGGGGGTCCTAGGTTTATAAATAATATGAATCACCCTACACAACACCCTGTAACCATTTATAAATGTGGTGTTATCGCGTGGTCATCATATCCATATCTACCCTTTCCCACCCCATTAAGGTATTAAATGCGGAATGGTCTCGTTTTACTTAGTGCATGCTATTACCCGCCCCAATCGTATCAGTCCCAGAGGCATTTAGGACTACTAATCCTAAAGGGAAGGGATGTTGGGCTTTTGTGCTTTTAAAAGGACAAAATTCTAAGGCGACAGTAAAAAACACATAGAGCAAATATGGGAAAAGCACATAACAGTTAAAGGCTCAACCAGGCCTCCTCAACTTAAAGAAAGGTTGTTTAGCATGTCTTGCACGTACTGATTAGGGTCTGATTAAACTTAAAAGGGTGAGGCAGACTGATTTATTGCATATTTCAGATAAGAAATCTGAATCATTCCTGCCTGCTTGTTGTAGCTAAAAATCTGACTCAGTTAACTAGTTACCTTATGGTTTGCCTAAGTGTTAAATGAAACCTATAGGCATAATATCTCTTAGTTCAGAAAAAGAAATATACTGATTTTAAAGGAAAAAAATTGCCAATTACATAAGCATAAGTTCTGTAGACGTTATTATTACTGATTTTAGGCTTATAAGCGAGTGAATGACTCATGTTTGGTTGACAGCTCCTATAGGCATGCTTTCTAGGCATTATTGATTTTAAACACTTTTTACAGTCGAAACAAGAGTGCAGAAGTCCTATAGGAATATTATCTATATGTTGTTAGTTATTTAAACCTATAAACAGGTTTTCCTAGTGACAGATGCATATGCAAAAATTCAAGAAGTCCTATAGGCGTATTATCTATATGATATGCAACATTTCAGAAATGACTTACAGACATGGTCTCTATAGAAATGCAAAAGCGCAGAAACCTATAGACATGGTCTCTATAGAAATGCAGAAGTGCAGAAACCAATAGATATAGTATTTATATGAGATGCAAAAGTGCAGAAACCTATAGACATGGTCTCTATAGAAATGCAGAAGTGAAAACTAAAAAGAGGATACATGAGTGCAGAAGTGTAAATATTCCCTATGAACATGATATCTATCCCTTTTTGCATGCATGATTGACCTCCCTATTTTACTAACAGCCCCAATATTTATTACAAGTTATTACAGCCCAGAATGAATAAGAAAAAGTAAAATTATATCAGCGAACTAAAAATTTACAATCAAGGAGAGCCTGATTCAGACTTCTTGTCTGAAGCATGAAGTAAACCAACTCCAAAGATCAGATTCCAAAGCCTTTCTCTTATTTGGGATGTATCAGAGTTCTGTAAGAGTCTCAAATGGACTCCGGGCAGTGCTCACACCCAAATACATATTGCAGAATTGAATCATAGTGCAGTGTGGAAGAGCCAGCCCTCAAGTGTCCAAGTTCAGAGGGAACTCAAGGTCCCAAAGCAAGGCTCACAGGAGGGGTGCAGAACTTAGAAGCTAAGAGAGAGTGTAAGTGCAGAGAGGGAATTCTGAAATGGGGAAAGGGAAGTGGCAAAGGGCAAGGACAGGCTAGTAGGCATACCTAGCATTGGGAAATGCTGGCACACCCCACAAGCCTGTTAAAACACATTGTTTTGGGAGTTAGGATCCCCTAAGGAATCAAGTCCAAACATGAACAATAACTTTCATGTTGCCATGTTCTGAACTTCAACTCAAAGCACATAGAAGGGAACAGAGGTGCAGGGATTCACATCAGAAACATATGCAAAGAAATTGACATGCTAATCAACATTGAACATAGACAGAGACAGGAGTGTAAAGGCTGTAAAATAAACACATTGGGATGAGGTTGAAAGCCAAAACTAGAACATACCAGTTTCAGAGAAGCAAGAAAAGGAAGCAGTAGTCTTTTAAAGCTAAAGTGCAAGAAAGTAGTCAGAATACTATGATTTTAGAAGACAACTATGAGATTGTAAGTGTCTCAAGTGTGTAATGTGTGTCATGAAAGTGAAGAAAGGCCATGCCCTTTTATAGTGTAGAAAGTAAGCAGGAATAGGTAAGAAAATAGTTTGGAAATCAATTACACAAGGTTTCCCTTTAATTATAGGATTTTGATTTCAAACGGGTAAACTAATTAAGGAAGGAGATTAATCAAACACTCCTAGAGGGGTAAATACATAGAGGTATATTTAAAGAAAAAGTCTTGATAGTGCACGGTTTGTGCAACTAAGGCAAGGGAATCAATTAATAGCTAATAAATCAGAAATTGAAGATTTTGTACGAATGAACCAGGTCAGAAAGATGGGAAAGATTTTGACTTAAGGAAAATCAGTACCAATCAATTAGACTTATTAAACAAAGAATTCTAAATCAATAACAAGTTGGGAAAACCCTTTTGAAGAAAAATTCCTCATATATAAAAGCATACAGACACATTAAACATGAAGAGATTTGTCATGCTATTCAATAGAAGGGTCTAATATAGGAGAATCAGGATTGTGTGCAAACAAGAGAAATTCACACTTAGTTCATAGACTCAGAAATAAGCCAGAAAGAGTCTAGGGTTCTCAAACAGAACCCTAGTCTGATCATATGACCAAACTCGGAGGAACCCCCAAATTATAGGGTTTCCTCCTTGAGTCAAATACAGAGATGAGAAGGCAACATGCTCAGAGTTTTCCTTTCAGAATCTCATGAGAAGACAAGCAAATATAAATAAAATTCAAAGCAAACATAGTGAAGGAGCATAATGAGACAACAGTCAGGATAGCAGAAGAAACACATTTAAGGAAAAATTCTTTTAGAAGGGACTTAAACAGGGCTCAGTAGAAGAGAAAGAAATAACACTCAAGAACACAATAGAAGATATAGCAGAAGAAAGTACTTTTCAGAAGGAACTTAGCCAAGGTTCAGAAGAGAAAGAAGATAGTATAACACTTAAGAAAACAGTAGTGGAAATATGTTTAGAGAGGTCTTTAAGAAGAACTCAAACAAAGTACAGTAGAAGGCAAACAAAACTTAAGAACTCAGTAGGAACTACATACAGTAGAAGAATACAAAATTACCGAAAAAGTATAGAAAAAGAACATATCGGAAAACACAGCAAGATAAACATGGGAGCATGGTATAGAAACATAGTAGGAAAATGAAACATAGAAGAACATGTATAGTAGAAAGAAAGCAGTAGAAGCACATGCGTGGCAAATACACACAAATAAAGGAAAAGAAAAGTCAGAGAAATTTTTTAAAACTTTCAGAAAACCCAAAATCGAAGAGAAGTGATTTTAAAAGATAAATTTTGAAAGAAAAATTGGGGAAATTATTTAAAAGCCCAAGTAGAGCACAGACATGTGACAGATCTAAGAAAAATCGGAGAGAACCTCGAGTAGTCAGGGTTTCAGAAGAACCCTAGAATGAGAAAGGCTTGGAAAAAGGTCCGATCTGAGTCGGATAAGTCAGAACCAAGCTCAAAACACCATAGTGTGCTGGAGCTGGCCATAGAACCTTGATCGGCAAAGATCTAAATGGACATCATCTAGGTAAGACCTCGAACCTTCGAATACCAAGTGTTTAAGAGCATAGGGAGATGGGTTAAAGCCATCCATGGCCTGAGAGTCCATGGATTCCGGCGGGATTGAGGTTGAAGATGGTGAGAGAGGCTAGGATTTTGAGAGAGTTCGAGAGAGTTGAGAGGAGAGGGATTTCAGAGGCGGCTGATGGAATAGAATGAGTGGATTAAGGTAGTCTTTGGGGATTAAAAAAGGCAAGGAATGATCGTGGCCGTTGATCATTTTGATCAACAACCTGGATGAGAAGAGAGGGCAGGCGGGTTAAATTGGTTGGGTCGGAGGCGGTTGGATTGAAATTAGGTCGGTCCGTTAGGGATTTGAAATTGGGTCAATTAGGGGGATCAATTTGGGCCATAATTCAAACGAAATGGGGCCAGATTTTAAATAGCCAGTTTTTTCCTTTTATTTTATAAACATAGTTAAATGATTTTTGAAAATAAATTAAGGGTACTGAGTCAATTAATAATATATATAAATATTAATTTAAAAATATTGGAACCAATTTCATAATTATAAAATGCTATTGAATCTTAAAATAAGCTAAAATTATAATTATATGCAATTTAGCTTTAAAATACTAAATAAATTTATAAAAATGTGCAAAAACTTACCTTAGCTATATTTTGGTACAAATATAAGAGAAAAATAAGTTTTTACCAAAAATGATAATTTAAGGGATAATTATTGGTTTTTGTATTGTCAAAATAGGGCAATAAATTGATTTTAAAAATCTTTAAAAATTGAAAAAATGCTAAAACACTAGGGCATAATTATATATGCCTATATATGCTATTTTGAAAGTATTTTTGCAAAAAAAAATATATATAGGGAAAAATTGGGTATCAACAGCTGCCTCTCTTTACCCGGAAGGATGAAAGAGTTGTCGGGTAAAGATATGATGGCCAATTTTGACCGGCTAAATGGTGTGAAAAGGTTGATCATGCTCTGGTTATTGAGCTGCCTACATATCCCTGGTCTTACATGAATCAGGCCTTAGGTAGTTCAGGATCCATCAGCGGAGTATGGCGATGGAGGTTTTCCAATAACAAACACGACTTTTAGGTTGGGATGGATGGCTAAATTCTAATAGGGCTGCAGGAACTAGAGCGGGATCGCTCCTACTGAGACGGTCGTTGCTCACCGGTTTACCTACAAATAAGCAATACAAGCATATATTCTGCATAAATTTAAATGTGCAAGTTCCCGTTGAACCATGAATGTTGTCTTCGGATAGTTAGGATGACGTCCTTAGACAATGATGTCCCGGGCCATGAAGCGTATGATAAAGGATTCATAGGCCATGAAATGATGCTCTGGGGCTATGAGGATGATGCTTCCGAGCTATGATGCCTTTGAATAATGATATGCAAGAGATAAAAAGGAGTCCACAGGCCATGGCATGGCGTTCTCGGGCTATGAAGATAGTGCCTTCGAACAATGATGCCTTTGGACAGTTTGCCGATCTTTAAGCCCATGAGATGCAGAAGGAAGCGATCTTACAGCCAATGCAAAAATGTAAATGAGGTGGCGATCTTTTAGCCAATGCAAAATGCAATAAGTGGCGATATTTCAGCCGATGCCATATGTAAATGAGATGGCGATATTTCAGCCGATGCAAGATGTAAAGGAGGGGGCGATCTTTCAGCCAATGCAAGTGAAAAGTAAAGCGGCGATATTTCAGCCAGGCCAAATGTAGAGTAAAATGGCGATATTTCAACCATGCGAGTGCAAAATAAAGTGGCGATATTTCAGCCATGCAATTGCAAAATAAAGTGGTGATATTTTAGCCGATGCAAGATGTAAAGGAGCTGGCGATCTTTCAGCCATGTAGATGTTAATGAAGCAGCGATCTTTTAGTCATGTAGATGCAGAGTAAAATGGCATTATTTCAGCCATGCCAGTGCAAAATAAAGTGGCGATATTTCAGCCGATGCAAGATGTAAAGGAGGTGGCGATCTTTCAGCCATGCAGATGTAAATGAAGCGGCGATCTTTCATCCTTGCAGATGCAGAGTGGAATGGCGATATTTCGGCCATGCAAGTGTAAATAAAGTGGCGATATTTCAGCCATGCAAGTGCAAATAAAGCGGCGATATTTCAGCCATGCAATTGCAAAATAAAGTGGCGATATTTCAGCCGATGCAAGATGTAAACGAGGTGGCGATCTTTTAGCCATGCAGATGTAAATGAAGTGGCGATCTTTTAGCCATGTAGATGCAGATTAAAATGGCGATATTTCAGCCATGCGAGTGCAAAATAAAGTGGAAATATTTCAGCCATGCAATTGCAAAATAAAGTGGTAATATTTTAGCCGATGCAAGATGTAAAAGAGGTGGCGATCTTTCAGCCATGCAGATGTAAATGAAGCGGCGATCTTTCAGCCATGCAGATGTAAATGAAGCGGCGATCTTTCAGCCATGCAGATGTAGAGTAAAATAGCGATATTTCAGCCATGCGAGTGCAAATAAAGTGGCGATATTTCAGCCGATGCAAGATGTACAGAAAGTTGCGATATTTTAGCCATGCAAGACATGAATAAAGTGGCGATCTTTCAGCCAATGCAAAATGTAAATAAGAGCGGGGATATTTCAGCCATGCATATGGAGAAGTGGCGATCTTTCCGCCACGCAAAATGTAAATAAGGGTGGCAATATTTCAGCCATGCAAAATGTAAATAAAGGTGGCGATATTTCAGCCATGCAGATAGAGGTAGAGCTTAACCTCGGAAGGCAGAATGGTAGCCTTATGCAATGCAGGAAATGTAGATGGAGGTAGAGCTTAACCTCGGAAGGCAGAATGGTAGCCTTATGCAATGCAAGAAATATAGATGGAGGTAGAGCTTAACCTCGAAAGGCAGAATGGTAGCCCTTTGCAATGCAGGAAATACAGATGGAGGTAGAGCTTAACCTCGGAAGGCAGAATGGTAGCCTTATGCAAGAGATGAAAGGAGAATAGTAATAAAATTTTCTTAGCTGATAGCTGATAGCTGATTGTGATATTATGGCTACTGGGGATATTGTGTGCGAATAGCAACTGTGAATAGGTGTGACGGTTTTGAGAGTTGTATTCCTGAACAGAAGGAGTGTATAATGTATTCGATGAATTTGCGACTTGGGTGCCTGCATCCAAAGAAAAATCGTGAGTTTTGTAAAGGGGAAAGGTTAGTTCATATCCCCGATGACTTTTCTTGACCTGCTTGACTCTGTTTTGGTGATACTATGCATATCATTGGGGTAGTGTTGCTAAACAAAGCAATTTTGGTAACAGACATGCATGAGTTTGTAAAAAAATGTGACATGAGTATATATTTAAGAAATAATTTTTAGATGAACCGACGACTATGACGTGGTTTAGGACATTGCAACCTCTCTCGATGTCCTCCTCAAATCTGTCGCAATTTCCAATTACGGGGGAAATGAAAATTTTATTGAATTGTGATTGAACCCATAAGGCTGTCTACGTATCCCCTCTTAAATGGGAATAAGGTCAGACGTATTTCAAATTACATCATGAAGGAATACATGAAAATTACACATAGTATCGCTTGATCGTGTCTGAATTGATCGGCTTTAGCCAAACTTCTCTGCCTATTTCTGCAAGTATAAGGGCTCCTCCTGTTAGAACCCGATGAACCATGTATGGACCTTGTCAATTGGGAGAGAATTTCCCTTTGGCTTCATCTTGATGTGGGAAAATTTTCTTTAATGCCAGCTGCCACGGTGTGAACCGTCTTGGTTTGACTCTCTTGTTGAAGGCTCTGGACATTTTATTCTGATAAAGCTGACCGTGGCAAACTGCATTCATTCTCTTTCCATCTATAAAATCCAACTGCTCGTAACGACTTTTTACCCATTCCGCATCGTCGAGTTTTGTTTCCTGTATGATCCTTAGGGAAGGAATTTATACTTCAGCGAGAATGACTGCTTCTGTACCATAAACCAACATATAAGGGGTTGCCCCGGTTGATGTGCGGACTGTGGTGTGTTACCCCAATAAAGCAAACGATAACTTCTCATGCCATTGCTTATGCTTCTCTATCATTTTCCTTAGTATCTTCTTGATATTCTTGTTGACGGCTTCTACGACTCCATTCATCTGAAGTATGTAGGTTGTAGAGTTCTTGTGTTTGATCTTGAAGGTTTCACACATGTCTCTCATCAAGTCACTTTTGAGATTGGAACCATTATCAGTAATAATGGACTTCAGAATTCTGAACCGACAAACAATTCGGTCCCAGACAAAATCCGCCACAACTTTCTTAGTCACTGCCCTGTAAGATGCTTCTTTGACCCATTTGGTGAAATAATCAATTGCTACTAGGATAAACCTGTGCCCGTTTGATGTGGCAGGTACGATTGGTCCAATAACATCCATTCCACAAGCGGCGAACGGCCACGGGGATCTTGTTGTATTAAGCTCATTTGGAGGTACCTTTATCATGTCTGCATGTATCTGACAGCGGTGGCATTTTGGACATACTGGATGCAGTCCATTTCCATAGTCATCCAAAAATAACCAGCTCGGAGTATTTTCTTGGCTAAGACAAAATCATTCATATGTGGATCGCAGGTCCCAGCATGGATTTCTTCTAGTAGCCTGGATGCTTCTTTTGTGTCGACACACCTTAGTAATCCCAAATCCGGAGTCCTCCTATACAGGATTCCTCCGATGTAAAAGAAATTGTTGGATAACCGCCGAAGTGTACGCTTCTGAGTAGGGTTTGCAAGTTCCGGATATTCTCCTTTTGCCAAGTATTCCTTGATATCATGAAACCAAGGCTTTCCATCTGCTTCTTCTTCTACATGAGCACAGTAAGTGGGCTAATCATGGATCTTTACTGGAATAGGATCAATGAAGTTTCTATCTGGATGCTGTATCATGGACGATAGGGTAGCCAATGCATCCGCAAACTCATTCTGGATTCTGGGAACATGCTGTAATTCTGTCTTTGTGAACCTTTTCCTCAACTCCTACACGTGGTGCAGATAAGGGAGTATTTTGGAGTTCTTGGTTGCCCATTCTCCTCGTACCTGATGTATGAGTAGGTCTGAGTCCCCAATTACTAGAAACTCTTGGATATGTTCATGTCAATGTCCATCTTGAGCCCTAAGATGCAGGCTTCGTACTCGGCTATATTGTTAGTGTAGGGGAACCTGAGCTTGGCGGACACTGGGTAATGTTGGCCAGTTTCTGATACTAGGACTGCTCCTATGCCAACTCCTTTGGAATTTACTGCTCCATCGAAAAACATCCTCCAACCATCATAGGACTCTGCAATGTCTTCTCTTATGAATGATATCTCTTCATCAGGAAAATACATCTTTAGGGGTTCATATTCTCTGTCTACAGGGTTTTCAGCGAGGTGATCTGCTAGCGCCTGTCCCTTGATTGCTTTCCGAGTCACGTAGACAATGTCGAATTCACTCAAAAGGATTTGCCACTTGGCTAGCTTGCTAGATGGCATGGGCTTCTGAAAGATATACTTCAAAGGATTCATCCTGGATATGAGATATGTAGTATAGGCACAGAACTAGTGCCTCAGCCTCTGGGCCACCCAAGTTAGAGCACAGCAGGTGCGTTCTAATAGAGAATACCAGGCTTTGTACGGGATGAACTTATTACTGAGATAATAAATGGCTTGCTCCTTCTTCTCTGTTTCATCATGCTGCCCTAGGATGCAACCGAAAGCACCATCTAACACTGCAATGTAGAGTAGCAAAGGTCTACCTAGCTTAGGCGGGACCAATACTGGAGGTGTTGATAAGTATTCCTTGATTCTGTCGAAAGATTTCTGGCATTCATCGGTCCATTTGGTAACGACATCTTTCTTCAGCATTTTGAAGATCGGTTCACAAATAATCGTAGATTGGGGTATGAACCAACTGATGTAGTTAAGTCTCCCCAAGAAACTCATTACATCCTTCTTGTTCTTTGGCGGTGGCAATTCTTGAATGGCTTTGATCTTTGATTGATCCGGTTCTATTCCCCGATGACTCACAATAAACCCAAGCAATTTTCCAGCTGGAACCTCGAATGCACACTTTGCTGGGTTTAGTTTCAGGTTTTACCTTCTCAGCCTATTGAAGAACCTTGTCAGAACTTCCATGTGATCAGTGGCTTTCTTGGACTTGATAATAACATCATCCACATAAACTTCGATCTCCTTGTGTATCATATCATGGAAAATGGTAGTCATGGCCCTCATGTAGGTGGCCCCTACATTTTTTTAACCCAAACGACATCATCTTATAGCAGTACATTCCCCACGGCTTAATGAAAGCCATTTTTTTAGCATCTTCTTCATACATCCAGATCTGATGATACCCAGCAAAACATTCTATGAATGATTGTTACTCATGCTTAGCGTAATTGTCAATCAGGATGTGTATGTTCGGTAAGGGGAAGTCGTCTTTCGGACTGGCTCGGGTGAGATCCCGATAGTCAACACAGACTCTAACCTTCCCATCTTTCTTTGGAACTGGCATAATATTAGCTAACCATGTTGGATACTCTACTACCCTGAGAACCTTAGCTTTGACCTGCTTAGTGACTTCTTCCTTGATTTTCTGACTCATGTATGGCTTGAACTTTCTGAGCTTCTATTTTACCGGTGGACAGGTTGGATCAGTTGCTAGTTTGTGAGCCACAATAGATGTACTCAGACCAGTCTTGTTGTCGTACGGCCAGGCGAATATGTCCTTACACTCTCTCAGAAACTCTGCATATTCTTCCTTCTCTGATGGTGACAAATGAATGCTAATTCGTGTTTCTTTAATGTTTTCTGCATCTCCCAGGTTAACAATTTCTGTCTCGTCCAGGTTGGACTTAGGTATGTTCTTAAAATTCTCAACTTCTTTAATGATTTCCTCTAGTATATCATCTTTCTCTGAATTCCTATCCATTTGTTGCATTGTATCGCCGCATGTCACAGTCATTGGTTCATCAAGATAAGTAATAGTAATGCTGTATAAGTAAAGTAATGGTAGAAAATAGTAAGATTTATAAGAAAAATTGAAATGCTTTGATAAATTCCACGAATGTTTTGAATATTGGAGCTCTTTCTTGCAAAAAAAATGTGAAAGGAAAGTAAACTAATAAAGTAAAATAGTGCATGGTGCTTGTTCAGCCTTGCTACCCCGAGGCTCGTCGGGCTCTGGTGGTTCTGATAGTCCAGTTATTGAGGCGTGCTCCTCCTCTTACAGCCTGTATGGAAGCGCTTTCCTCTCCCTTCCTCCTCGAAAATGATGCAACAATCCATGTTATCATCTTCTAGGAACAAATTCCTCATTGCTTCCAATACTTCCTCTTCTTCTGACTCGTAGATAACTTCGGCCGATCGGAAGGTCTGCTCCAATTGGGGTATTGGCTGCTCCAATGGACAGTAAGGACCGCACCATGGTGGCGACTAGTAGTTGAATTCCTCCCAAGTTTACTCATACCCCAATCCGAAGGTGGTGTCATGTTTCTTGATCTTGATGGGCTTAGCAATTCCTTGGAGATTCTTGCCAAGTCCCTTGCCAAGTTTATACCCGCTCCAGTTCAATATGTTTTCAATTTTGTTATCCCACCATTTATCCTTATCGACGACGTTGACTCGCTCTATGTGGTGGTAAGTTTCCCCACCTATCCTTCTCCTTTCTCCAATTTCTATAATTGTCTGGCGACTATATATGGGATTGCTACCGTCGCCATGGATGATCACCGCTCGGTGGTTCCATTCAAACTTCACTGCCTGATGTTGTTTTAACGCTACAACCCCCGTGGCATGAATCCATAGTCATCCCAACAACAGATTGTAAGATGCCGGCACATCTGTCACTTGAAAAACAACATCAAACCAAGTGGGCCCCATTTTCAAACACAAGCTAATTTCCCCAATAGTAGACCTTTGAGAACCGTTGAAAGCTTTAATGTTGATGGCCCCGTCCTTGATTTTATGCAATGCTTTTCCCAATGTACTGAGTGTTACCAATGGACAAATGTTGAGACTAGAACCCCCCATCGACCAAGATTCTGGTGATAAAATAATATTCACACTGTACGGTGATGTGTAATGCCTTGTTGTGACTCAACCCTTCTGGTGGTAGCTCATCTTCATGAAAAGTGATTTTGTGACTTTCCAATACCTGGCCTATCATGTTTTCCATTTCTCCTCCAGTGATGTTGCTTGGTACATACGCCTCACTCAGCACTCTTAACAAGGCATTCTTGTGTGCATCGAAACTCTGTAGCAAAGCTAGGATAGAAATCTGCATCGGTGTTTTGTTCAGCTAATCAATGACTGAGTATTCCTTTGCTTGTATCTTTCTCCAGAGATCATCGGGCCCAGTTTCAGTTATGGCTTGTTGACCAGAGGTCTGCTTACCCGACTCAGCCAAGTGTTCGGGGGTATAAACCCTACCGGTTCTTGTCATACCCTGTGCCGTAACTGCTTTCCTGAACTTGGTTTTCCCTTTCCTTCTTGCCTTGGCAGTGTAGTACCATGGTATGGCTTTTGTGTGGAATGGTGTTTCGATTGTCATTGCTACTGGAATAGGCACCCTCACTCTGGAAGGTACCATAGCAACTTCAAATGGTACAAGTGCCTTTGGGGACCCAAACTCGACCTCAATTGGTGTTCGCATCTTCACGGAGGATGGTGTTTCAAACTCAAGTGGTATGGACATGCTCACCTCTTCATTTCCAAAAAGTTGAATCTGGACTATAATCAGATTAAGGGTGACTATTGGCTTCTTTGGTTCGTCTCCTTCTGTGATTAATTCGATTGATCCCTTGGGGTACCAGTCATCCTCTATCTCGATCATGTGAATGCCTCCACCCTTGTGGTCTGGCAGAGGGTTATTGTGGACATTCGATGTGGGCTCCTTTGCTACAATGATCTTGTTGTCAATCAAAGTTTGAATCTTATCCTTTAGAGAAAGGCATTCATCAATGGCATGTCCTTTCATGCCGAAATGGTATGCACAGGATTTATTTGGATTGACCCAATGTGAAGGGTTTTTAGGTGTTATAGCAAGGATAGGGGTGACATAACCAGCAGCTTTGAGCCTTTCGTAAAGCTGGTCAATTGGTTCAGCAATGGCAGTATACTATTTGGGAGGTCTGCGGTCAAAATTTGGCCGTGGTCTAGGGAAGTTTTGACATGGGGAGGTGATTGATAGTGGGATGGTTGAGTATTGTAGGCTTGGTAGACATGTGTGGGTTGGGAATTTCTAGGTGAAGAAGGTTAGTATGTGGGGGGTGGAGATGACTAATAAGCGGGTGATGGAGTATGATAAGAGGGTGAGGGTGCTTGGTAATTTGGGGTAGGCTGATATGTGATTGGAGGTATTGGGTATATATGGTATTTGATCGGGGATTTGGTCCTCTGTGCAACCATTACACCACTTACGTCCCTTTTCTTGGACGTACCACCAGACTGTAAAGCCTTGTTGATAGCTTGCAAGTTTTAAAGCTCATAACCATACCACTCTTGATGCCTTCCTCGATCCTCTCACCTAGCTTGATGATGTCAGAAAATTTATGATTTTCAATCAACATCAGTTTTTCATAGTATTAGGGGTCCTGAGCCTGGACGAAAAATTTGTTCATTTGTTCTTCCTCTAAGGCCGGTCTGACCTTAGCAGCCTTTGATCTCCAGCGAGTATCATACTCACGGAAGGTTTCTGTGGGTTTCTTTGTCAAGTTTTGGATATAGAACATATTAGGCACATTCTCCGTATTGAAACTGAATCTATCCATGAAATCAAATGCCATGCTTACCCAATTTGACCACTTCTTTGGATCTTGGCTAATGTACCAAGATAAAATATCTCCTTTCAAGCTCCTCATGAAAAGCTTTATGCGGATCTTCTCGTCTCTTCCTACTCCGACCAGTTTGTCGCAGTATATTCTCAAGTGAACCCTAGGATCCCCTGTACCATCAAACATCTCGAACTTGGGAGGTTTGTATCCCTCGGGCAGTACGACATCGGGCTGTATGCATAGATCTTTATAGTTTAGCCCCTCAATTCCCTTACTACCTTCAACGCCTTGAATCCGGCTAGTCAGTTTCTTGAGTTCTTCTACCAGATTCCTGATAAGCAAGTCCTTGTCATCAGACTCGGGTGTGTTTGAAATGGGTTGCGTGGTTTCCACCTAGATGGGTGTTATATGGTGAGTGTGAAGATGGTCATTTGTGGAGTTCAGCGGTTTAGGGATGAGCAGTGGAGTGTTGTTGGAAGTGTGGCAAGTATTGCAATGATAGTGAGGAGCGGGATAGTTTTGTTGCTTTGGGATGTTTTGTGGAGGTACAAAATTATGCGTAGTTCGAAAAGTAACCTCTGGAGTGGCGAGGGAAAATGACAGACTTGCCAAATTTTGGACTTGATCTAGTTCTTCCTGAAATGTCGATAACTTTTGCTCGAGTTGGGCTGCGCTTTCTTTGGAAACCTGAGTACCTTGAGTGATCTCTGCCCGTTCAATTGAGTTTTCCTTTCTTAATTCTTCCATCTTTCCTTTGTTCCTGTTTCTGATAGGACTAGGAGGAGGAGCGGGTGGAGGGCCCTTGGATCTTGTGGAATATGATGTTGATGCCAGAGTGCACGAACTAACCTTTAGGGGAGGGGAATAAAACAAAAAGGTAACAAGTTAGTGAGGATTATAAGAGAAGATGTTGTGAGATTTAAATACATAGTAGGAATGTAAATCGTTCCCTAATTTGGTAGCCTCGTTGTGCCCGAGGTAGGCCTAGCGACAAATTGATTTGGAGAACTTATAATGCTAAATGCCTCATATTATTGATAGAAAATAAGAAACCCAAAACGACACTAAATAACATGAAATAAAATGTCACTAATAGCCATTGGCCTTATTATATTCGTGAAAGAAAAGGTAAATTCCTATCTATTTAGTCCCAGAAGGACCTTCCCCAAACTCGGCATCTTTGGCTCCATCGAACAGCTGTACCAGCCCGTGAAGTCCCAGCAGCAAGTAGGCTCTGGCTAGGTGCCCATCTTCATTTCTCTCAGCATTCTGGCTGTCCTCGACCCTTTTGACGAATTTCCTTTCCAGCTCTACTAAACCCTGCTCTAAGTACCCCAGTCATTTGTTGGGGCTGACAGCCTTGTCTTTCCATTCTTCGATCGGCTTTTGGTTGGCTTCTTGAATTTCACGGTGCTCACTTTCACATTCTCGAATCCTATTGCGCAATTGGTTGTACTTGAGCTATGCTTCAGCTTTTTTATCGATGATCCTGTGACCTCGAGCAAACCCGGGTTAACCCAAACCATTATGATTATCTTCTAACCAGCTGGGATAGTATGGAGTATAACCAGCATGGTACCTGTCTGGCTCAATAGTTTCCCTTCCCATGATGATTTTGCAGTGCTATATGTGCTGAGCTTGACACTTGTAAGGGCTATCATCATCTTGAAACTCGGCCTGAAAATGACTCATCTTGTCAATCCTTGGTATAACCTGCTTCCTACCAACCTGTCTCATAACCCGGAGAGAGACATAAGGATAGGTTCCTCTCAAACCGATAAGTATTAGAAACGGTGCATCCCGAGATCGGGTAATGAACTCTTCGGTAGGGAACCATTCGAACATCCATTGTACCTGGTCCTCTTTCAGATTTTCAAACAGTTCTACCCATCCTTTGGCATCTTCCGGCTGAGCAAACATGTTGGGCATGTAGTTCATCCTTCTTTGCTGATGGAAGGCTATATGATCGTCCCAGTCCCTACACTGAATTTCCTATCGATACTCAACCTTTTAGAGGTGCTCTATGAGCCAGGGTTGGAGTAGCAAGTTGCAACCCTCGAAATGTTTGGCTCCCTGTTGACATTTTTCCAAGGCTCGGTATATTTCTGTGATGATCATGGGCACTATGCTAAATGGTTGTCCACCAATTCCCTCCATTAAGGTTTTAGTGACCATGGCTAGTCGGGTATGGATCATTTCTTTCTTCATAGGAAATACTATCATCCCCAAGAAGCAGAACATAATGACAAAGACCCTTCGATGGATATGCCCCAATAATGTGAGGGCGAACTCATCAGGATAAGTACGGTAAGATTTGTTGTGACCGTACCTCTCGTACAAATAATCAAAGGGAATGTACGACTCCTTCAAGCAGGTTAAGTATGGATTCTTCTTTAGACCCGTCATCTTGAGAAAACCTCTACCCTTGCAATTTTCTAGCATTAACAGACCCGGAGTTTCCCATGGTATACTAGCCAGTCCTCCTATTTCTTCTAGTAAGGGTGTCATCTCAGTCTCCCTTAAGCGAAACACAGACCTATCGCAATCTCATAACAGGGTAGCAACTTCAATAATTTTTTTGTTGTGTTGGATTTCTAGAAGAGAAGGAAATTTTCCCAAGTATTTTTGGACAAGGGTCTGATCACTGGAATGAAGATCCTCCCACCAGTTTAGCAATTTTGGGTGGATGTTAGTGACCATGCCGAATCTGGGGACTTCATGCCTCATTTCTGCAAGACAAAAGTGTTAGGCCCTTACCCCTACCGGACTCGACTATTAAATATCAATAATTGGCATAAAGGTCATTTAGTTCTCCAAATAAATGCACAAAACATGGTAGTGTCCGTTTAGGTTTCAAGGAAACCCAGTGGACTCTGGACAAGGCTTTCCTAAGAGTCATTATGCGGACAACATAACTGACTCGACTAGGTTTTGACAGTGATGCATGCACAATTAAACGGAGTAGGGTTTCAATGGGGTATTAGACTGGTACCCTTGAGCGGAAAACTCAAGAGGGAAAGGCACGGAACTGTCGAATACACCGTTGATCTACTGGTTTTACCGCAAATATGCCTTTGCCGGATTTAGGGGGTGATAATATCGGAAGAGCGCAACCACTCACTATAAGCGTTGCTATGGTATTTTGTTTGGCACGAGTGGAATATGATGCTGAATATGCAGTTACAATAATAAAACAAGTTGTCACGTATTTGCACGTTCATAAAGTAATAATTACAATAATTCCTCAGAATTTACAACAGTATTAAAGGAGAGTGATAAAGTAAAGCATTAAGAGAAATAAAGAAATAAACAAAGAACCAAGTTCTTAATTGTTCTGCATCATTGTTCTTAATTGATTGCACTGATACTAACAAGTTGATTGAACTTTGATTGCAGACAATGGTTAAACAACGAGGCAAAAACTCGAAACAACCAGGCCGAGGTGAATATTCCTGGGAGGGAAGCAGAAAATGATCAAACTCACTCCCCAAGTTCGGGAAAACATAAAAAGAACATGAAAGTTACTAAAAGCTGCTGACAGAGCATATGATCAGTCGGGGAGTGAGTACAAGTCCTCCTGGGAGATCTCTTCGGACTCCGTGCCAGAGTTCATTTCTGACTAGCCGGAGAGGCGTAGACTGACAGATAGCACACCTCCACCATCGCCCTTTTCCAAAGCTCCAACACATGTTTTTTCTGGGTCGTCTGAGGGCTCAGCAGCAGGTAGTGGGGAATACTCTACCTCTCCCACAACTTCTTTATTCGGAGAGGGTGGAGAAGGAAATGAGGAGGAAGTAGAGGGAGATGAGAAAGTGAAAGAAGGAGGAGAACCAAGGGTTGGGGGTGTTGATAGAACAAGGAAGCTGGAGGTTTGGCGAGATAGATTTGTAAGCGAGGTGGCGTACCATAAATTTCGAGAGTGGTGGCCGGGGAGAAAATTGATCCCGGAGCGAACTTTTATTGATAAAGACATGTTACCTCACAATCCCAACGTAGTAAGGCAGTTTAGGACAAGAGTGGGCTGGGACCATTTTTTAGATAAGTGTGCGGATGCAAACGAACACCTGGTCAAAGTATTTTACTTAGCCCATATCAAAAAGAGCTCCAAAGTGACCAATGTTCAGAATCTGACAGTGTTATTTGATGGGAAGTACATCAATGAATACCTTGGATTTAAAGAGGAGGGCGAGACCTTTTACATAGCAAAGATGGAAATGGGCGAGGAGGTCCGTCCATGGTTAGCACAGTACCTGGCAATCCCAGGTACCACCCCGACTGGTTGACTGCTGGAGTCCGAATTCTGAGACGGACTTTAAATTTTGAGGCTCGGGGGTGGGAGACTTTTGTTTGCAGCCGGTTGGACCCTACCACTCATGACAACACCCTACCTCTCCACCGGGCTGTGTTAGTGGCTTCGATCATGGCGGGGTACCCTATCAATATGGGGAATGTGATGTCGAGGATTATCTCAATTGTGGGTACCGAGCATGACAGATTCTATCCATTCCCCAGTACCCTCACTATGTACTTTCCGGACTTGAAGGTGGACAAGAGGCCCTTCGACATCAGAGTTAAGGCGAAGGCCCCTTTTTTCTGGTACAACATGCAGGGAGATGACAAACCCAAGAGCAAGAACTTCAAAGGTACAGCTACTACTCTAACTGGCCAGTCTGAAGAGCTATTTGTAGTAGAGGCTACTGCTGAGCCTACCCCCACTGCCACAGATATCCCTCCCGGTCCTTACACATCCACAACCACTTCTGCTGGTCTATCTATATCAGCAGGCACAGAGATCCCATCTTCCTGGGCCTATCCTATTACTGCTCACCAACTGAGCCAGATTTTTCTTAGTATAAACAATTGGATGCAGACTGCCTCATCTAAGTTGTCCTCACTCACCACTGTGGTAGAGGCTTAGTCGATACCTCTAACTCCACAGGTTCCACAGTCAATAGAGGATGCGCTTAAGGAGATACTTGACAACTAGAAGAAGATCCTCGACACTCAGGCAGAGCTCTCCAAGGCAGTTGAATCACATAGCAAGGCTCTCAAGGAGCTTGCTCGCGAGCATAAGAAGCTAAGAAATACACGGGCCTCCAAGGAGTCTGTGGACGAGCTGAGAGCAGATGTAGAAGGACTGAAGGCTGATCATCTGCCTTTAGACTTATTGATCGAGGACCCACCACCAGCAGTTCATAAAGAGCTGGAGCAGTTTCGGAGGCCTCCCAAGAGGAGGAGGATGATTCCTCGATCTGATGATGTTATAATCCAGTTGGCGGAACCATATGAGACTTCCTCCAGTCAGCCACAGGATGTACCCGTTCCAGAGCCTATCCAGGTCCAGGCCCAGGTCCCAGTAGCAGAGCAGCAGACCACCAGGAACCAGTCCGAGGTTCCCGAGCACACAGAGGACCCAAGGACCACATAGGAGCCTATGCAGACAGACGGGCCATAGAGAGTCCTCTATATCCTTTTTCCTCTTATCTTTTTGATGTTTTATTTTGACTAGTTGGCATTGGGGATAATGCCAGCTTTCATTTGAGGGGGTAGGCCATATATTTGATACATTTTTATGCTTTATTTATCTTTTCATCTTTGGTCTGTATATAATTCTGACATTCCGCTATATTTATCACATTTTTATTTCACTTTGGGTATATATATAAATTTTTATCATATTGTATATATTCATCCCATCCATTATATATTCAATTCCCCTCTTGTATATATTCATTCTATTTTCTGCAAAAAAATTTCATTTTTAGCTTCTTATTTGTGATTAGTAGCTTTTTGTTTTTGAAGTTTGCAACAAGCCTTCGATTTTCTTAATGCCACGGTTCTTTTCAAAAGTGGAGTGTTGTGTGAATCGGGTGGCTATTCCCAATGATGAATGGCGTGACAACATTCTTAAGGGTTTGAGTCTGTTTTTCTTTTTGTTTTTAATAGTAGTAGTTAAGGGTGCCTCAAGCAAAGCTTCACTTGGGCCTAGCACATTTGCCTTTGATCTTATGGTCAAAGACAAATTGTTGTGTTTAGGATGGTGAAAGTCGTGACCTTGAGACTCTTGTGTTAGCCGATAATCATCAAGTGATTTTTCGGGTCCATTGTGTGCTCAAAAGTGATCCCTTAGCTTGTGTGGTGAGTAATTGAATTGCAAGTCCAAGTCCCAAGCCATTGGTCTAGAACTTGCCCTGAATGTTTGTTGAGGTGAAATCCTAAGTGAATTTTAACTTGAGACATGACTATAGGCTCTCTCTGATCCAAATGATAGTATGAACAATTCCATAGCCTACCAATGATAAGATCCCTAGTTAACTCTTTTGAGCCTTAGAATTTTTTCTTTCAAAAACCATGATACAAGCCTATACCCGCTCTAAAAGATACCCTCTCTTGGCACCCAATCTTTCCATTAGCACATGGAAAAAGTATAAGTTAGGGGGGAGAGACGAGGAATGTAGCAAAGTGGTAAAAAGGTACAGAAATGAAGAAAAGGAAAGGCAATGAAAAAGAAAGAAAAGCAAAAAGAGAAAAAGAATGTTTAATGTGAAAAAGAATAAAAAGGGATTCAAGAAAAGCAAAGAATGAAAGGTTTGGAAAGTTGAAAAAGGAGAAAAGGTTTGAAATGCATAAGAAAGAGTGACATTGTGTCTCTCTAACCCCTTAGAAAGAAGTGAAAATGACTCAAAGATTCAAGTGAATGGATGCCAAATGAATCAAAAGAAGTGCTTAAAGGAAGATGGAAGACCAAAACATTCCCTAGAACCAAAAGCCTTCGCAATGTCTCTACAAAAGCCCTATAGATCTTGAGTTGAATGAAGCTTACATTAGTGGATACTCACATAAGGGGCAAGCATATGGTACTTAGAGCCGGACTTGTGATTTTTTCTCGAGATAGATAAGTGAATTTCCATTAACCTCATTTTGCATGCTACTATCCTAAAGGTGAGGTTTTCTTAGGGAGAGTTGAGATGTGTGGGTCTAGGTTCCACAATGACCAAAGTAATTGAAAAAGTTCTTTGATGTGTTGAGTCAACTCTTGATGCTTTTGTGTCGCACTTGATCCATGGTTTTTCAAAGAGTAAATGTTGTTAATGATTCATTTGTATTGAGGGCAATTGTTAGTCCCTATTGATGCTAGTTGAGGTTGCTTTAGGACAGCTAAAAAATTCTTGTTTTTTCTCTTAAAGGGTGGGTCTTATTTTGTTTGCTTGAGGAAAAACAAAAACTTAAGTTTGGGGGAGTTGATAACTAAGGATTTTGACGCATTTTACACTCCTTCTTGCTTATGCTTTGATCAAATATTCATACGAAATAGTCCCAAAAGGCTCACAATTTGTGCTTGATTGCAGGTTTGATCAACAAAGTGACAAAATGTCAAAGATCGGCTCAAAAGGAGTGAAACTTGCACAAGTGCCAAATACAAGGCAAGCTCAGACAGAACAAGCCCAGTGCGGCCGCACACCACTTTGTGCGGTCCGCACTGGGAGATTCAGAGAGCTATTTTTCAAGCTTAAAGGCAGTGCGGCCGCAGACAGTTTTGTGCGGACCGCACTAACCCTGCAAGGTCATTTTTATCCAGATTTCTCGGCTTAGTATAAATAGATTCTTTTTTCCATTTTTAGGGTATCAGATATTGTAATACATCAACGACGCTCGTGGGTCAACTTTTCTTAGCCATTTTGGGCATTTTTACTTACTTTTCATCATTGAATCTTTGTATTTAACTTAGCAATTAATTACTATGTGTTTATCTTCATCTATTTCTTGTTTATCTTCTTTGAATATGAGTAGCTAGACCCCATAGCTAGAGTTGTGGCTCAACCCTAATGTGAGTAATTGATGGGTCTTGTATTTTAGGGCTAAATTGATTATGGGTGTTTGATATTTGAGTCAATTTCTTGGTTAATTACTGAATTAGTGGTTGCAAACACTAGTTTGTGTTTAGTTGACTAGGGTTCTTCTTAAGAAAGAGGGCCTAAGTCTCCAAATTCGGTCTAACAAGGAATTGGGGCGTACTCAAGACATTGTAGCCCCAATTCAAGGGTTAAACCTTGAGAGAGTAATACCCGACTTGAACCTTAGTTTCTTGTGCAAATTTGCATACCCAAATAGTCTTGAGAAAGTCAATTGGCAAAATCCTTGAACCACCGAGAGGTGCAGAGTGGGTAAATTAGTGCAACGGTTATATCATATTCCCCAACTATGTCAAATATGCCTTAGACTCAAGTACCCGTCAATTGACCACCTAGGCGGAAGTCACTACCCTAGTGCATTTTAAACCTATATGAACAACTCGTAGCATTATAACTCTTAGCTTAATTTACAATTTGTAGTTTGATAAAAGTATAATTATAAAGAAAACCCCAAAAATTATTAGAAGTGCAATTAAGAACACATACGTAATCCTAATCTGGATAGATACTCGATTCCAATCCTAGCTCTCTGTGGATTCGATCCCGACCCAAAATCGAGTAAAAGCTATTGCGACCCTCTCTTGCTACTTATTAGTAGTGCAGAGTTGGCAGCGATCAGTCGCCAGCACATGCAAATTGGAAAACTTTAGGGTCGATTGAGCTCGAGTCAAAACCCGACTCTGAGACTGAACCCAAAACAGTTCACTACACAAGCCTAAGAGCAAAGCGTAAATGCCATTGTCGCCAGCCTAATGAGCCTTAGGGCCACGCACATAAAAGATCGCTTTGATCAAAGTCATAAGAGCCATTGTCACCAGCCCACGCAAATGTAAAAGCTTGAGGGTCAAATGAGCTCGAGTCGAAACCTGACTTGGAGACTAAACCCAAATGTGTTAAACGAAATCATAAGAGCTCAAACGCTACCTTATACTAAAGGTCAAATCGACCGAGCGTGTAAGAGCCCCCGGGCCAACCTAATGAGCCCCATGGCCATATCATCGAATCTAAAGACTCCTACTAACTCAAAGGGTCGAATTGATCTGGCTAAAATCTCTGCAAACAGAAACCCAGAAGGTACAAAACCATGAGGTTTGCCTTTTATACATACAGGTAATGGAATACATGCTCCATTTACAACATACTGCGAAAGCTATATACATAAGAATAAGAAGAAAGTAAATGTCCCCCTTGGGGACTATGGCCCGATAGCCCTGTCCTCGAAATCTTCGGCATCGGACAGAAGGAACTTGGCATCATACTCCTCTGTCTTAGCTTGCTCAATCTCCTCCGAAAGATTATAACCCCAGGCGTGAACTTCCTCGAGAGTTTCCCTTCGAGATTTGCACTTTGCGTACTCTTTATTATTGCTCGCACAACCAAGAGTTCTCCTTAGCTCAGTTCTAGCAGCGGCAACACTCTTAAAATAGGCCGCCGCCCTCTGATCTGCCTTGTGCTGCTCATCATAGCCTCATCCCAAGCATTCACCACCTTGGCCTTCGCCTTCAAAAGCTCAGACTCGAGCCTTGCGATCATTTTCACCCGTGCAGAATCACTTGCATGAGCGGTCTGGATTTGCATCTCTAGGGTGGAAACTTTAGCCAAAGCACTCTTATTGGCCGTAATTTGGGCATCTACATGGGCTTGCAGCTTGTTGAACTCATGTTTGACCCTGCCAACTTTGCCCAGAGTCGCTCCAGCTCCTCCATTTTGCTCTCCAACTAAAATATCGAAATGTTAGCCTCCGAAAGTGAAAGAAGGAGCATACGTCGACGTGAAATACAAGGTACCTATCTCTCGAGGCAGCTCTCGCGGCTCCGGCTTCGATCGGCCTTACACCACAGGGATACCAACTCTCTTTCTTTTTTCACACAAAGAAGCTTAAGGGATTTATCCATATCCTAAGTTCTCCGCAACCAAGCCTCATAACGAAGTAGCTCGAATTGAGCCTGTCAAAGGCCTGCGAAAGAAAATTGAATGATAAAGGAAGGGTGTGAAACACGAATATTCCTATGCCCGTCACCAAACTTACCATAATTCCAAGCCGCTGAGATTCACCAAAGGCCGAGCCAATGTTCGATGACTTAGTATCCCCCAAAGTGCCTTTGTCATAAGAAGAAGGCACCACATGCCCCTCACTTTTTGAAGTGCCATCAGTAGAAAAGGGGAATGTTCTCTCAAGAACGGATGCCTCCGAAACCAAAGGATCGGTCGAATTGCCCCACCTGAACCGCATAGAGGGACTCGCTCCACTTCGAGCCTCCTCGCACCCCGGGGATCCTTTATATTTATCATAGACCCTCGACCCTGAGGTTAGCAGTCTCTCCTCCTCGCCCAGAGAGCATGGCCTGATCTGAGAGAAATCTCCAATACCTACGGCAGCTAAGTTAGTACACTGAAAAGAAAAACACCATTTTGGGGAAACAAGCCACCAGACGCCTACCATGATATTTTTTCTCCCACTTGCCTTTGGAGAGGTCTTGCCACCTGTGACTATCATAAGTCGAGCAAGCTGCTAGGTTACGAGACAACTCGTCCAAATGAGTGACCTCGTTCGGCAACCAGGGAGTTGCTACTAAAATGAAACAGAAAAATTTCATTATGGAGCCCGCCTCCAGTCAAAACGATGAAAAAATGGCGCGCACTTACGTGTGAAGTTCTATTTCTCAGGAAATAGCAGAAGCTCTCCAGAAATGATATCGATTGTTCGAGCTCGAATGAATTGGTTCATCCATCCACGGTCCTCATTCTCTTCTCTGTCAACGGTAGGAGCCCGGGTGGATCGATGTTGCAGAGTAATTAAACATCGATAGTGCAGTGGCCGATATAACCTCATGAGATGACTGAGGGTATACTCAATCCCGGCCTTATCGGCAAAATATCTTATCGTTTGCACTATCTTCCAAAGGAATGGGTGAGCCTGCGCCAAGGTAATCCGATATCTCCAACAAAAATCAAGCACAACCCGGTCGGGGGGACCCGATTCAAAAGTATGCATGTACACGCTAAAAAACCCCTCGACATAGGTCATGATGTTCTCCTCGGAGGAAGGTACTTGTAATACCACACCTTCTCCCCATCCGCAATCTTTTCGGATCATCTCAAGGTTTTCCTCTCCCACTAATGAGACGAACCTCGACACATGCTCCCGATGTCCTAGAACATTGGGAGGTGTCCCCAACATAATGTCTTTTCTCAAGGCAAGGCACCGCGAGGCCTGCTTACCTAGCAATGACTATGTACCACCGACCAAATGCGAAACGTAGGCAGAACTTTCCTCTCTTTGATGGGCGGATATCGACGTATCAGTCATGGCTATGATAAAATGAGAAGGGGCTATATAAATTTGAGCAAAGACTTTTAGTTGGAACAACGAGAGAACTGGAACAAAGCGACAGGTTCTGTGGTCACTCAAAGCAGTAGAATCTCCACTTGAGAGGCAAATAAATGAATATATAGGGGCAAGGCAGCGGCTGCTTGCCTACCCAAAGGGCCAATTAATTCTGGCCGCGTTAATTTCACCCTTTTTCTAGGGAAATGTACTCACATGACCACCCCGGGGTTCCTTCACCAGATTGCTATGCTACTATCCCCTGAAATTCGAGAAGCAGCAAGGCCTCGACGGCTACTCGCTAGGACTAGCACCGGCCCTAAAGAAGCTGCTGATCTAACTTCGGGACAGGACCCGATTTTGGGATATCGGTCGCTCCGAATACGGTTTTTGAAGAGCTAACGCCAAAAGTCATAGGCTAAGTCTACACAAGCAGCAAGGTAAAAAGAACGAAAAGACAGAAATAAGAAAACTCCTTTTTCAATTGCCAAAAATATCTTTACAAGGGACGTCTTTACAAGACTCACTCCCCCGGGAGTACATACAAAGAAAGAAAAAAAAGGGGCAAAAGTGACACAAGGCCTACTCTTCATCGCCACAATCCTCCGAACCATCTCCGGTATCCTCGTCTAGGATGATCAAAAGTGCCAACTTCCTCTCCAGCTCACGAGCCTCCTCGATTCCAACTGACGGATCGATGCCTCCAGCCTCAATCTCCTCAAAGGTCTTGCTCCTCGCCTCCGGCCTAGCATGTTCGATGACCCGAGCTAGTTTCTACCCAGGCTTTATCAATATATCACGGGCTATTTGATTTGCCATAACTGCATCCTTAAGGTAAAAGTCAACATTTCCTTCGATCTGGGACTTGGCCGCAACCAGCGCAACAATCTCCTTTCGAGCATCCTTTAGAAGACTATGGGTCAACGCCAACTCCGAGGTCACTACCTCATTTTGTTTCCTTAGCTCGAGGATCTACACATTCAGTCGCCCAGTCTGCGAGAAATTTTGCTCGACCTACAAAAGGAAAAGTAAACTAGTCAATGTCGAATTATGGGAGCGAAAGAAAGACTCGAGCATAACAAAATACTTGCTTGGCAAGGGCAGTTTTTTCTCGGAGTGCTCCCTCCAAAGTAGTCCGGAGCTCGCCTGACTCTTTATCCTTTCGGGGAGAACGAGCCTCCGACTCTTGCAATCTCGAGGACAACTTCTCAAGCTCCTTCTCACGGCGCGAAAGCTCCTTATTAAGCCTGAAGAGGACATGATCATACATCTCCTTGAACTACAGCAAAATAGAAGAGTTAGAAGAATGAGGAAAGATACTCGAGGCTAAAAGAAATATACTTAAAATAGCTATCACTTGCTGCATGAACTTCTCGGCCACCTTGATAGAGCCGGAAGCATCAAGATAGACGTTCCCGCTAACATCGTCCAATATATTGCCAAGCGTGTCTCCCCCTTGAGAGGACCCCCAGCTTTGGCGGCGTTCGCATCTTGAGAATCCCTAAGCTCCCTTGACGAGAAAAGAGAGCCGAAAATGGAATCACATATGTCACCAATGTCCACAAGGGGAAATTCTTGCTCTTGAAAAGCTCCGAGCCAGATCCTTCAGGACCGGCAGCAACGGTCCCCCTATTAGAAACTGTACCATATCCGGCCGCGGGATCGGGAACCACATTAGTATATTCCTCAAGGGTCTCCACCGCACGGGACTTACCCGAGTCAGCCGTTCCTGATTTAGCAGCTTCCAGTCGGAGTATCTGCGGGACCCCGCGTCCGGCCTCGGCCACTCCTCCAAACGGTATCCTCTCTCATCATCATTTTCGTCCCCAACACTGAGGCTTTCCTCGGAAGCAGAAGTTGAGGTCCCAATGGCGGTTCTAGACCTATGTGCCTTAGGTTTCTTAGTCACAAAAGGGTCAGCAGCCTCCTTGTCTTTCCTTTTATTACCCTCTGCAGGCTCCGAAACCTCCGTCCCGCAACCAAGGAGTGGTCTCATCGGCACATTCTCGTCAAGGCTTGCACAAGCATAGCGGCCACAACTTATCAGCACAAGAAGGTATAGGTAAAACATTGGGTTAAGACGTAGGTGACAAGAGAAACTTTACCATCGTTCATGGTCACCCACCTCGTCTTGGCCAGGTCGGTCCACGATCGCGCAAGATACGAAAACTTGTTGTCCAGCCTCCCAATCGACCCCTGCAGATCCGAGACCGCTTAAGGATACCAAGCGGCAGCTGCAGAAAACAAAAGGAGGTCATCTTTTTTGGAAGAAAGGAAAGAAGGTCACAAAACATGTCCGAGGGGAAAAATGCTTATGCTGCATGTTCCATCTCTCCAGGAATGACATCCTCCTGGATGGAATGATGACCGAGGTTTTAACCCAGACGAACCTACTCATCCATCCCTGATCTTTCTTCTCGTCGGTGCTCGAGAAAAATGATTTCTTGGATCGATGACGAAGCCTAATCAAGCTTGATAGAACTGGGGGTTGTACATCCTGATCAAGTGATTCAGGGTAAAGGTCTCGTCCGAAAAGAGGGATAGATTTGACCGAGCATCACCTGATATTTATCTCAAAAGTCAAGGATGACCGGATCTATCCTTGGGGGGGGGGGATCCAGAAGGATCGGTAGGACCCACAACAAAGGGATAAATATATATATGGAGGAAACCGGTTTTGTAATCCATTATATTCTCATCAGGGCTAGGAATATCCACCTCTAATGCCTTCCTCCATTAGCAGTACCTTTTTACTGTCCCTGCATCGATCACGACACTAACGTACCGGGACACGTGTTCGCATCGGCCCGCTGTAGCAGGGGGTTTATCTATGGTATAATCTTTCGACATGTCAAGATCGGGGGGAGTACATTGTCCTAGGGCTATCACTTTTGCTTTCTCCTTAGATGACCGGGATGAAGAGGCGACTTCGTTCTGCCGAGGAACCGTCCTGAAAGTTCTGGCCGTTGCGACGGTAAAATTTTCTCTAAGAAAGTAAGAAGGAAGAATGTAAAAGGAGATGGGTCTAGATTCAGGAATTTGAAGATGTTGGGAAAATAAGGATTATCAAAAGGTTGATATATTTATAGGAACCACATGGGCGGCGGAAGGGACGAGCCAATAGCGGTTTGTAAGTTTCTCGATAGTCGCATTTGACGGTGCCCCTTGCATGATTTTTTGGGGCATGACATTTAATGCTCGGATAGGCTGACATCATGGTGGTGATATCCTAGGAACGAAGGCTCAAAATCGTTTCATATTAGTTCATTAGAGGAAATGCGAAGACTATCTGTATACGGAGAAATCGTATGGTCCAATTTCTCGTCATTAAGGCATTTTAGGAAATTATCTCGAGACCTCGAGGATGCGAGGCTGTGGTCAAGCTCCCTCCCTCGAGGTTCGTTGGCGCCCGACCTAACGACAATGTTGGCCGCGGTCATTATGGGAATGAGGAGTTCCCTAGGTATGCAGATAGTAGTGGCAGAGCCTGGTGCCATATAGTTGTCTCATTCCCCTATTTTTGTAATTACTGCTTTTGTACTATGTTGGGATTACCCTCCTATATAAAGGGGCCCCTTGACATTTTGTAAATACTCTATTGCTCCAGCTGCTCCATAAGATATATAGAAGAACGTTCTCTTCGCTCTCTCATATACTCTCTTGATATTATTGCTTTCATTTATTATCTTCACATTTGTTCATCATTTATTACTTATCATTGTCCATAAAGAGCCTTCGTTAATTATTCTATAACTGTTAACCCTACCCCGATTACCCTTGATAGTTTGCAGCCGAGCCCTGGGATCGACCTCGAGGCTCCGAATTGACAAGCTCAAGGCCCCGAACAACTGACCTATCAGTTCGATTGTCGCTCTCCCCTTAGCTTTATTTCATCTCTAAATATCATACACTTAGCATCAACTGCTTAACAAACTAGCATAAAAATAAGATCACATATTTTTAGAGTCCCAATAACAAATTTAATTATTATTACCATTTTCACGATAAACAAAATTATTCAAATGAAACCTTTGGATGTTTTAATACAACAAAATGTTAGAATTTTGCGAATTATAGAGAGTTTCAGTTAGGCAACGGTAACATTAATGACTTACCATATTTCTTATTGGTTGTTTGTTTTAACTAAAATATATATGCCACATCATTCATCAAACAGCCCTTATACCAGTTTGAGCAACTGCTCCTACAGACCTTTATTTTAATTACAGAGAGAAATCGAAGATCCCAAAGAAGCTGGTCAATTCATCAATCAACAAAAACCTATTTCGGTCATTAAAACTGAAAAGTGAAAAAAGTTTTCTTTGTCTAAATAGTCGGTAACAAGAAAACAAGAAGAAATTTAGGTAAGATTTTGTGATTAAAAAAATGTTATACGTTGGCCGCAAATATTGAAAAAGGATATTAATCTTGATAGAAGATTTCATACTTGTGGCACCTGAACTTAGGGTTTTTTTTCTTAATTAAATGATGGTGACAATTGTTCTCCAGTCTCAGAAAAGGTAGGCATGTATTATTAATTCTTCATTCTAGGGTTTCAATTTTGTGTTTTCTTCAAACATAAGTCATTGGAAAAACAACTCATTTTCTTTGTTTATCTACTCTTGCGTTGCCACAAAGTCAATGTTGCACCACTTCAAACATTCTCTTATATATATATATATTTTTTTTTAATTCAGAATAGAAGAAGAGAATTTAGCTTATAATTAATGCACTTTGTTTTTATGGTTGGGGGCGGGACCAAATATATTCAACTTCTCTAATTTTATTTACTTTATTTATTTTGTAGGTTCTACGAGTTTATTAATTGAGTCAGCAATTATTTTTTGTCGTAATTATTGAATCAAGAGGGCTATCTAGTTACGATCGAAATGGACTTATTAATCTTCCTATTACTAGACAGTCACAATAACTGTCCTTCTATACTTAGAGCTTGACGTCCTAAGAATCACATAATTCAAGTAGCTCTTAATATAAATTAAGGGCATAAAACCAGAGGTTAATAAGGTAAAACTCAACCCAGAAGTAGAAGGAGGAGAGCTTTTTTTTTTCCGTATATTTATAAAGAGGAAAAAAGGTAAAAATAGCACGGTATAGCAAATTTTAGGACTGGTCATTCAAAAATAGCCAGCGTTTACCAAGTCAATGAAAAATAGCCACTATTTTGCTGCAAAAGAGACTAGTCCAGCATAATATACTGGAGTTCGGCACACCTATGTATGAACTCCAGTATATTATGTTGGACCGATATACTTGTTGGAACTCCATCATAGTATATATGCTGGAGTTCCAGCATACTTATCCTGGAATTCCAGTATAATATGTTGGAGTTCAAGTATACTTATGCTGGAACTCCAACATAATATACTGGCGTATTTTCTGGGTTTTGAATAGTGTTTTGGCACATATTTATCTTTACATAAAAAGTGGCTAAATTTTGATTACTTTTGGAGCTGGGTTATTTTTGAACGACCAGTTATAAATCTGGCTACTTTTGAATTTCACCCGGAAAATAGTCCTGTATTTATTGGCTAAACTTGTAATGTATAACAATTTTGTCCCTTTTGGAGTATAACTAATATCATAATTGTATAATTATGTTTATGGACTCAATGACCATATTACAGAAACATGAAGACTAAAAAATAAGTAAAACTTTTACCAACTCACCCAAAAATCATAATTGTCGGAAAATATATTTTGTCGACGCTATATATTTTTGCTCCATATTTTTTAATTTTTATTTTTAATTTAATAAATATTGACCCAATTAAAAGTTCCCAAATTTCTTTTTAATAACTCCTCTCCGTATGATGATCGATAAAAGTCATAGTTATATGACTAATTATAAATTAATTCCTTAATTATATGACTTTAGGTGAGTTAGTGAATGTCTCGTGATTTTTTGTACTAGAAAAAATAATTGTGTGGCTTTGGTGCAAAAAAAAATAAAAAATCATATTACTTTTTATGAATTTTACCCCCTAAATATTAGTTACTTGAAAATGCAACGTGAATGTTAATTGAATGGAATTTGAACCTCAATAGTAAGAGCGTACAAGAAATATAATTAAGAAACGGATTTGGGACTAAATTCGTAAGTATATTTTTTTTCTATCAAGACTTAGAGTCTAGTGGTATGATGAGAGCCTTTTATACAATAATCATCTTTCGTTTCCATCGAACTGATAATATAACGAACTTTCGTACAAAATCTATATATATTAACCCCCATAAACTTCTGTAAAATGAGTCAGAGATTTTAGAAATGTTCAAATGATCACAATGGTAATAAAATCATTTGATGTTACATCAATTTAACTAAGTAAAAATCTTTTAAGAATTTGACGAAACTTCCAGTTATTTTTAGAAGGTTTTGCAAAAATTTTGGGGAGCCAAAAAGTGCTTTTCTTAAAGTAATTGTTTTAGAGTTAGGTGTTTGGCGAAGCTTTAAAGAAAAAATTAAGTGCTTTTGAATAATAACATAAGCTTAAAAATGTAGCTTTTTTTTTTTTCTTGAGGACTTTTAGAACCTAACCTGGACTTAATATATTTATATAGGCAATAAGTAAAAATTTAGATAAGTAGTGCGAGAGCATCCATAGCTAAATCTCTTACCGTCTTTTTTTTGGAACTCTTTTCGACGAGCAATTATGACTTTAAAATCTTAGATCCGCTATTATAATTGACTAAGCACAAATTGCTACTCTAATATTAGCAAAAGTATTTTTCAAATTAATCTCCTACTACTTTTTAAAAGTACTTTTTCAAAAATTACTTCTAATCAAAAGCATTTTTCGAATAATCTGATTTTGAAATTTTGGTTAAGCAATCTAGAAAATCTTCCATTTTTGATTTAGCACACTTTTTGTAATAGGCAATTGAACCTAAACATTTGTATCCCTAGAATGCAAAATTATTTTGTTTTAGAAAGAAAATTTTGAACTCTACATCATCCGTATCAAACGTGAGCCGTTTCAGTAAAAATTAAATTTGTATTAATATTTGACGAATCAAAAGTTACTTATTCATTACTTCTCAAATATATCCTTACCATTTTAAATTAATTAGTGAATTATAAATTAAATAAGATATCTAAGAGAGATAAAAGTTATTTTGACTAACAGTCTTGTGACTAAAGGTATAAATATCTATGTTAAGGGTTCTTTATGAAAATAAAGAATGTACTCCTATGTTCATTTTACTTGTTCGCTATTGACTTTGTACATCCTTTAAATAATACCCTCTCTGTTTACTTTTACTTATCCATTATTAACTTTGTTCATCCTTAAGAAATAATAAATGAAGTGCATAATTTACCATAATACATATTTTTAATGAATTTGAGAAAATGATTTAAATTGAGTAATTAATAGTGTGTGTGTGATAGGAAAAAAATTTATCTTCTCTTGTTATGTTAAAAGTGACAAGTAAAAGTGAAAATCTATTTTTAGAATACTGAACAAGTAAAAAGTAAACGGAGGAACTAATAAATAAAATGCATAAATTACAATGATACCCATATTAATTGGTATCTAGTTTTAATAGTTTTGAAAAATAATTCGAAACGAGTAATTAATGCTAAGGGCAAAATAGAAAAAATAAATTATTCTTTTCTTATTATGCGAAAAGTGATAACTAAAAAAAAAAAATTTGACTTTTACAATATTCGACAACTAAAAGTAAAAGGAGGGAGTAGTAAATAAAATCTACTACTAGTACTAAATAACACAAGTGACAAGTGAGGCTTGCTCAGTTGGTAAGCACATCTACTTACGATCGTTAGATTCTGGGTTCGAGTCACGCTGGAGGGGAAGTATGGAAACTTCATAGATCCGAGTTTAAAAAAAGAAAAAAAAAATAACACAAGTTTAATATCCATTAAATGTGTATGATAAAGAGGGTACGACAAATTACACGTTGCGCGATATCCATTTGCCGACAGTCGTTATCAGTGTCAGTGTCTGCTACTAATTCCTACAATCTTCTGAGGCCCATATTGTTAGAACGATTTTTGACAGATCTTATTTCTACTTATTTTATGCTTTCTCCCTCTTATCCCCACTAGCTACTATACGTACATTCACAATTAATTACGTGGATAATCTTTGTCCTTTAGAGAGTAATTACATACTTGTACTATCCACATTAGATTCCACCTTATGGATTTTTTGTCACATTTCTTATGTCGACAATGAAAGCTTACTTGTCATTTACAATGCTTAAATGGGCGTTTCCACATAAAAAAATTCTAAAATTTCGAAAAGTGAAAATAATATTTAAAAATTAAAATTTTATTTGAATATGAATATAATTTGAAGATGCTTTTGAATTTTGTGAGTAATTTGAAGTGATAAACTTTTTTTAAAAATAGTTTTTTGAATTTTTTAAATTCGAAAAATTTTAAAATTCAATTTCAAGTAAATTTATAATTTTTATGGTCAAAAGTTGATTATGAAAAAAGTGATTTTTTTTTCAAAAAGAGTGAAAAAATTTGTATGGCAAAATGGGCCCTAAATTGTTTCGGTTGAAGTGTGACTCTGCTTAAACACAAATTGGAATACACAAATTGGAATGTTATATTAACCTCTCTTCTTTTCGGGTTGAAATAAGGTTAATTTCGTTTTACAAGAAATAAGATTTATTTAGAGTACATAGAAATAAAAGTTGGGATTGAAACTCATACAGAAATGCACAACACGAGTAACTGAATTACATGCAAAATTCTTATAGAAGAAATTTAGTATATATATTCACAATGTCCTCAGGGGCGGACCTACATGGGATCAAACGGGTTCATATGAATCCGCTTCGCCAAAAAATTATACTGTATATATTAGGATTCTTTTTGGAAATAAGCGGATAAGTAAAATTTTGAATCCACTTTGACAGAAAGACAGCGCCTAGGTCACTGGCACAGTGGGTTCATTATTTTTCAAGGATCCCAAATTCGAATCTGGCCAATAACGTTGTATAAGCTTTTTACTTTTTACTCCAGTAAAAGCTTTTGGTGGGACCCACAGCTTTGCTCATTAAATAATTTCCCTATTCCAATATTCATTAGAAATGGAAAATATATATTTTTTTGTTTCTTTTCCAAATAAAACTATAATTTGAAAAGTGTAGACCTAGGCTACACGTTTTTGCCTCTTTTTTTTTTTTTTTTTGGTTATGTAAACCTATTTCTTTATTCATTAGAAAAAAAAATCACATATTAAATATTAAATAGTCTCCAAATCTCAAAACCCCATCCCATGTCTCTTGGTTAAAATTTTCATCCGTAAAACATTCAAACCTCAAGGTCTCCACCATCGGCCGTAGCCTCGCTTTTGTTTTACCACTGCCATCTCGCTAGAATCCACCTCTCGTGCCATCCACAAAGTCACCAATCAGGTTTTTCTTTATTCTCTACTTTTTGTATAATGTATCTAATTATTTCTTATTATAAAATTATCATGGTTGTGTGTGAATTGTGATTTCTTCAGATAAACACCTCTTAAAATCATTGGTTATTACAGTTGGATTTGGGTATTTTTTTCCTCTTGTAGTTTGGGAATTGGCACCAATCACCATCATTATTTTGTGAATTGAGTTTAAGATTATTCTTCTTTGTGATGCTAGTTGAAACATAAGTTTAAATATACTAAATAAATTATTGTTCTAATTAAAAATTTAATTTGGTAATCCAGTTTCAAAATTCAATGAAGAGATATTTCACTCCAGTATCTTCCAAGTTTCCACAATCAAGTTCTTCCCGTCAAAATACTCCTCCCGGGGAAGAAAATCTGAACCAATTAGAAGAACAACCTTCTTCGTCTAAAAAACAAAGGCAAGGAGTTGATCTGGACTCTTTAAAGGCCGATCCAAAGGAAAGAATATCTATTAGGGACTATCATCCAAATGAGCGTGATGAAATTAGAAGAGCAAACCTTCAAAGGGGCCCTTACCAACCTCGAAATCACAAATTTCCTAAAAGAGATTTTTCCGGTTTAAAGCGTCGTTTTAATCCCAAATGGTTTGATCAATATCATGATTGGTTGGAGTATAGCGTGAAAGAAGATGCAGCTTATTGTTTGTGTTGTTATTTATTTCAAGATGAAAGCATTCATCAAGGTGGAGGTGATGTATTTTCGAGTATAGGATTTAAAAGTTGGCATAAAAAGAAAAGATTAGACATGCATATTGGAGGGCTGAGCAGTATTCATAACCAAGCAAAGAAAAAATGTGAAGATCTAATGCAACAAAAACAGTCAATTCAAACTGCATTTGATAGGCAATCCACTCAAACAAAGCTCGAACACCGACTTCGTTTAAAGGCTTCAATTGAGGTGGTGAGACTCCTTCTGAATCAAGGTTTAGCATTTCGCAGACATCGTGAAGATGAATCATCATTAAACAAAGGTAACTTTCTTGAAATCCTTAAGTAGTATGCAAAAAGGTGTGATTAAATTCGTGATCTTGTGTTGGAAAAGGCTCCAAAAAATGATAAGTTAACTTCTCATAAAATTCAAAAAGATATTGTCACTGCATGTAAGCTTGAGACAATTAAAGCTATTATAGAGGATCTAAGTGGTGACAATTTTGCATTCTTAGTGGATGAATCTTGTGGCATTTCACGCAAAGAACAAATGGCTATTGTCTTGGGTTATGTTGATAAAATGGGCTCAACATTCTTTGAGTTTATCTTATGTACATGGACAATGCTACGATGGAGCAAGCAATATGCAAGGGGATCTAAGTGGCCTTAAAACTTTGATTAAAAAAGAAAGTAGATCAGCTCATTATATTCATTGTTTTGCTCATCAACTTCAACTAACCCTTGTTGCAGTCTGTAAGAAATGTCTTGAAGTGGGAGAACTTGTGTTATTGGTTTCTAACGTACTAAATGTAGTGGGGGGGGGGGGTTCTTTTAAACGTATGGATGATCTTCGACAATCTCAAACAGAAAAAATTCAAGAGGCATTAGATATGGGAAAAATTGATACTGGCAAGGGCTTAAATTAAGAACTTGGTCTAGCTAGAGCTGCTGATACTCGTTGGGGGTCGCACTATAAATCTTTTAAGAACTTTATTAATATGCTTGGCTCTATTATTGATGTTCTAGATACTATCGTTGTTGATGCTCGGTTTTTAGAAGAAAGACTAAGGCAACATGATATATTAGAACATGTCAAACATTTGAGGTTGCTTTCATGTTACACTTAATGAGAGATGTTTTGGTGATCACAAATGAGCTTAATGTAGACTTACAGAAGAAAGAATAGGATATTGCAAATGTTGTTCTACTTGTTGTTGTGGCAAGGAAACAGTTGCAAAAGTTAAGGGATGAAGGATGCGATCCACTTATTGATAAGGTGTCTGCATTTTGTATCAAGCATGACATAGTGATACCTAATTTTGATGAGTTCTATGTTAACTCTGGAAGATCTCGATGCAAAGTTGCAGAGCATACTATTTCACATCACTATCGTGTTAATGTATTTATTAAGATTATTGATTGGCAACTTCATGAACTCAAGGAGCGTTTTAATGAGGAGACAACATATTTTCTTATGGGAGTCGCTTGCTTGAATCCAGTTGACTCATTTTCTAGTTTTGATATCAAGAAGATATTGAGAATGGCTGAATTATATCCTGATGATTTTGATGGAAATATTATGATTACTCTTGAGAATTAGCTTGCGACTTATATCGTTGATGTCCGTGATGTTGATGAAATGTGTCACACCTCTTTTTTACGGCGCTTTAACATACTCCGGCGAAAGGGATATATATATATAAGCGCAAAAAGAGT
>MU674776.1:3567-69529 GCA_026770625.1 Nicotiana glauca
CGTCATATTCCACAATTCACAAGTGTTTCACGTTACAACAATACTTGCCCACGATACGCCATAGATGTTAATATCATAATTATTCCAGTTGCATCACTTACAATTTCATACGTTATTTTTTTCTCATCTAATACCACATATCATAATCACAACCATGCGAATCACACGGATTTTATAATTTACCCACGTGGATGTCACATACCAAACATTTGAACACCAACAAGGTGATTTTACAAAGTCAAGGTTAGCCATACATACCTGGAGTCGAATTCCCTTTTTAAACTCCTATTATCAGTCACCAAGCAATCTAGCCACGTCAATCTAGTTTACAAATTAGCACATGCACCTTAGAATTTGAAATTCACAATTACTATCCGAGTTTATTTAGGTTATCAACCCTTCTTTACACAAATTCTTTACTCCCTCCCAACTACTCTTACTAAATTTTTGGTTTTTTAATAAACATGCAAGAGTGTTTCAACCCCTATTATCAAGAACTAATGCATGAGACTTTTTCCCTCTCAATAAATCTGAAAGTCAATGAAAAATGGGGTAGGGATTTTACCTGTAGAAATGGAGATGAAGACACTTGCTTTAAAATTTCCCGGACCAGATAATTTGAGGAACAAATTTTGAAGAAGTTAAACTTGTCTCTCAGGAACCTCTCCTCCCTCTCTCTTATTTTCTTCAGAAAATATGTAAAAATGAGGGGTTGGGGTGTTATATTAGAAAGGGGGTCGGGTTTTAAATTTTAGAAAATAGAAGCCCGAGCAAGATCTGCGGTCGCACTATTGCGACCGCATAATTGGAATGTGGTCCGCATATTGGACCACAGAACTGGCCCCAATCACTGAACATCTCTGCCTGGGTATGAGGTGGAAATGCAGTCCGCATACTGATTATGCGGTCGCATAATGGACCGCATTTATAACATTAACTTAGACTAACTCTCTGATTGACTATGCGGCAGGAATGCGGTCCGCATATTGATTATGCGGTGGCATAATGGACCGCATTTTCAACTTCAATTTTGACAATTCTTCTGCTTCACTCTGCGGCAGGAATGCGGTCCGCATAGCTGATCTGCGACCGCATTCTGGACTGCATAAATGATAATTTTCTGGAAAATTGATTCTTTTGATTTTTAAAGGCTTAGATCACTACCAAGGGTCGCGAAGAATTCTACATATTCGTAAGCGAAGAATTCTACATATTCGTAACACATATTCGCAGTCGACACCACGAGTTACTAAGTTTTGAGACCAAAAATAATTTACGGGACCTTACACTGCTCATGCACTTGTGACACCGGGTTCAGGGATGATTTTTTTTGGATTATTAAATGTTAAGTTTGTTAAAGATTTCGCGGTTGTTTCCGTAAATTTTATTATTCGTTATTTAATATGTAAAGAAAAAATATAATTTTGACAATACAAAAATGGAAATTTGATTGAGTATTTTGGTTGGCTTGCCTGACAGTAGTGTCCGGCGCCACCACGATCCTTAGTGGATTTTGGGTCGTGGTAGCTGAAGTTTTTAAATAATAACTAAATAACTTCAACACCTATGCCGAAGTTTTTTTGTGCAATATGAAATTTTAATTAATATTTTTTTTACACAGTGTACGAGGAAAACTTCAGCTTTTAATTATTAACAAAAAAAACTTCAGCAACTATGCCGAAGTTTTAAAACAATCATATAATATTTTAATATAATTTTTTCTTTGTTGTGTTATTTGCCAGCTCGTTTTGCTGAATTTTTTATATATGAACGAAATAACTTCAGCTTGTTTCAGCATATTTGTCAGATTAGAATGTTAGAATTCATCGTTAAAATTCAGCATATCAATGAAATTCGTCAAACAACTTCGATCAATCAATCAGAAAACATATAATTCAAAAACTATTTTGAAGTCTAGAGATGAATTTGAATACTTACAATGTATTTGAATTTGAATTGAATATGGAATTTGAATGCGAGGCGCGATCTCAGAAGAGATGGACTGATGGAGGAGATACGGAGGAGATCTGGAATTTGAATCTGCGTATGCTTGTTCCAACTTTTATATGTTTAGGAAGGGGTATAATGATCATATTATTACGGATTTCTTGTTAGTTGGTTACGTAATCAATAGTTTTTAAAAATAGGGTATAAGTTAAAAGGTGGCATAAAAATAGGGCACGATTGCAAATCGCCCAATTATTACTCCCTCCATCTCATAAAGTTTGACAAAAAGAAGAAATTTTTTTAACTTGTGGCCACTCTAAAATAAGTTTAAAAACTATAGATGATCATTTTATTAAGTATAAACATAATCTTTTAAAGTTAAATTATTTTTAAATATATAAAAATAATTAATTCATTTTGAGACATACTAAAAAGAATGAATACTACATAGATTGAGAGAGAAGAAAGTATTATTTTGAAATATTTGATAAGTGTCAATGATTCAACTTGTAATTTGCTCTCACCCTCCCTGTCCAAACCCCAAAAATATAGAGGAATACTCACTTTGTCAAGTGTCTCATGTGAGGACTTATTGATAATTGTGCTAAATTATAGACGCTATTCTTAATTTTAGCGAATTCGACAAATAAGACAATTCATTATTCAAATAATATTCAATTATCTGAAATTACCTAGTAAAATCATACAGTATTTCTTTTTTTTATAGCAGAAAAATTATTTGACTATTTCTATAACACTCAAATAGATTTTTTAAACTTTCGGTTGTCACATACCTATTTTATCCTCTAAATAATTACTATTATCTCTTTTAATATTAAACTCAATTATATTTCTCAAATTTTCGACAGTCAAATACCTATTTAATCCTCCTAGTTATTAACTTTTATCCTTTTTAAGTTTTCTTGATATTTTTTTAATTCTATATTATGGACTTATCTACAGAGTAAATAAATCTTATTCAGAAAATTAAAAAAAATTGTTTTCAGGCATATATAATATTAGAACAAATATGACGGTACTAAGTTAGCAAATAAAATTCTACATGAAAAATAACACTACCACAATGGCAGTTTAAGGGCCTAACTGATGCTATAAAAAGAATGAGGAAGAATGAGTTTGGGATAGTCTAAGGTTTAAAAAGAAGCATCAACCACAAAGGCAAAAACAAAAACAAAAAAAAGGAGGGGAAAAAAACCTCCGGTGCAGTCTACTGCCTAACAAATGGATCTATATACCTGTGACTAGGGGCATACATGGATGGAGATGGTTCGGATTTTATCAAAATCAAGTCAAACCAACTATATTGGTTTATATTGATTCGGTTTTGTCGGGTTTTCAGATTTTTTTGTTAAATGAATATTATTTCAATCTTACTTTATCAAAGTGATAGATAAAGTCTTGATAAGCGAAGATATACAACAACAACAACAACAACAACCCAGTAAAATTCCACAAGTGAGGTATGGGGAGGGTAGTATGTATGCAGAGCTTACCCCTACCCCGAAGGAGTAGAGAGCTTGTTTCCGAAAGACCCTCGGACAAGATAATAAGAAAAAACAAAAGGAGAGAATATTAGTTTCACTATAGAGATCATAGGAAAAATAGGAACATAAAATGCAGAAGAAAAATATAAGGCAGAAATGATGGCTAATAAATAGGTCCTACGCCGAAAAGAAAAAATATTAAGACACAACAATGCCCCTAGCTATTTTAGACAAAAATCTTACCAGACTAGGCTCACAACAGTAAAAAGTAATGCAAGACTCAACTACCTCCTAGCCTACAACCGTAATAATCGACCTCCACAACTTCCTATCAGGTGTCATGTACTCAGAAATCGGAAGTTTTGTCATATCCTGCCTGATCACTTCTCCCCAATACTTCTTAGGTTGCCCTCTACCTCTTCTCGTGCCCTCTACAACTAGTCGCTCACACCTTCTTACTGGAGCATCTGGGCTTCTTCTCTGTATATGCCCGAACCATCTGAGCTTCGCTTCCCGCATCTTCTCATCAATGGGAGACACGTGCATATTCTCCCAAATATCATCATTTCTAATCTTGTCCATCCTAGTGTGCCCTCACATCCACCTCAGCATCCTCATTTCTGCTACTTTCATTTTCTGGAAATATAAGTTCTTAACAGGCCAACACTCAACCCCATACATTATGGCCGATCTAACCACCGCTTTATATAACTTACCTTTGAGTATCGTTGGCACTCTCTTGTCACACAAAACTCCGGATGCTAACTTCCACTTCATACATCCTACCCCAATACGGTGTGCGACATCTTCATCGATCTCCATTCCCCCGTGGATAAACGACTTAAATCTGCCTTTACTTGGGAAACCCTGTGATTCAAGCCTCATATCCACGCCCACTTCTGCCGGCTCAGTGCTGAAAATACACTTCAAGTATTCCGTCTTTGTTCTGCTCAGTTTGAAACCTTTAGACTCAAGAGTCTGTCACCAAACTTCCAGTCTCTCGTTAACACTGGCTCTCGACTCATCGATCAGAACTATGTCATCGGCAAATAGCATGCACCATGGCACCTCTCCTTAGATATATTTTGTTAACGCATCCATCACCAGGACGAATAAGAACGGACTAAGAACAGAGCCTTGGTGTAACCCCATTTTAATCGGAAAATGCTCAGAATCGCCTCCTACTGTCCTAACCTAAGTCTCAGCCCCCTTCGTACATGTCCCTAATCGCCATAATATAGGGAACCGACACACCTTTTGCCTCCAAGCATCTCCAGCGAACTTCTCTAGGAACCTTGTCATACGCTTTCTCTAGGTCAATAAACACCATGTGCAAATCCTTCTTTCTCCCTCTGTACATTTCTACCAACCTCCTAACAAGGTGTATAGCTTCTGTGGTTTAACGATCCGACATGAATCTGAACTGGTTGTCTTATATAGACACTGTCATCCTCACCCTCGCTTCAATGACCCTCTCTTATACTTTCATGGAATGACCCAGTAATTTGATACCCCTATAATTGTTACAACTCTTGGTATCACCTTTGTTCTTATGCAATGGAACCACCGTATTTCATGTAACGAGCCGACATGTCATTTTTAGCTATAGCACATCGTTCAGCGGTTTGAGGTCATGAGCAGCTTCATTTCAGGTATTATGACTTGTACGTATGGTCGGAATTGAATTTTGACAAGTTCGGGGTTGATTCGGAAGGAGAAATCTCAAATCAGAAGCTTTAAGTTGAAAGAATTAACTAGAATTGGATTATTGAGTAAACGACCTCAAAATTGGGATTCAAAGACTCCAGCAAGTTTGTATAAAGATTTCGGACTTGGGCGTATGCCCGATCGGGTTTTGGATGACCCTGGAGCATTTTTGCGCCTATTGCGGAAGTTAGCATTTTGGAAGAAATTTCACAAGTTTGGGTTGAAGTGCATTTTAGTGATATCGACGTCCGTTTGGGATTTCGAGTCTGGGAGTATCTCCGTATGGTGATTCTGATATTGGGAGCGCGATTAGAAGTGAATTTGGAGGTACGTGGGTCATTTTGAAGTCATTTGGCTAAAGATAGATTTGAAGGTTTTTGAGAAGTTTGACCGGGAGTGGACTTTTTTATATCGGGGTCGAAAACCGATTCCAAAAGTTAGAGTAGGTCTATAATGTTGAATATAACTTGTGTACAAAATTTGAAGTCAATCGAACGTGATTTGATAGGTTTAAACATCGAAAGTATAAGTTTGAAATTCTAAAGTTCATAAAGCTTGGATTGGGGATCGATTCATGGTTTTAGCATTGTTTGATATGATTTGAGGACTCGAGCAAGTCCATAATGCATTTTGGGACCGGTTGGTATGATTGGTTAGGGTCCCGGGGGCCTCGGGTGGATTCCGGGTGGTTTACAGATCGAAAATGAAAATTTTGAGAAGGCTGAAGCTGTTGGTTGCTCTCATAACCGCACCTGCGGTTCCTAAACCGCAGGTGCGGGACCACAGAAACGGTCCATCTATCGCAGAATCAGCCCAAGTCCAGGTAACCAAAGACCGCAGATAGGACCCTAAATCCGCAGAAGCGGTGGGCATGTCCGCAGAAGTGGCCCAGACCGCAAAAGCGGTCTTCTTTCTGCAAAAGCGGTGGTCGCAGGTGCGGCCCAGGACCACATATACGGAATTCGCAGAAGGCAGTGACTTTCATTTATTCGGGCTCTAGGCTATTTTTGCTCATTTTCACTCATTTCTTGGGCGATTTTGGAGCTCTTGGAGGGATGATTCTTCCTAGCATTACGGGGTAAGCTATTTCTAATTAGTGTGAGTCTAATACTCGAGTTTTGGGTAAATTAACACATAAAAATTTGTGAAAATCATGGCAATAGAGTAAAACATAGGGTTTTGCTAAAAACAAGATTCAACCATGAAATTTGTTATGGAATGAAGTAAAAATCATATATTCGTGATCCTTAGGCTATAAAGAATAACTTTCTTCAACAAAATTCGGAATCCGGGCACAAGGGCCCGGGGTCGAATTTTAGGAAACTTGTATTTAAGGTTGGGAAAATGCTTAAATAGTTAGAATTCGATGTTGTGCGCTTGTATTGACTAGTTCTTACCTCGTTTATCTAGTTTTGGATCGTTCGGCTCCAAATTGAGAGTTTGGGCTCGTTCTTGGTATTGGAAGTACGCTTTGGAGCGAGGTAAGTCTCCTTTCTAACCTTATAAGAGAGAATTTTCCCCATAGGTGAAATAATTGATTATGTGCTTTTATTTATGGGGGCTACATACATGACGTGATGAGAGTCCGTGCGTAGCTACTAATATGTGTAAGTCCGGGTAGTCTAGGACAAAAAAGCATGCTATACTTGGAATATCTGTGATCTTATGGATAGTTGGTTTTTTTAAATTCTATCGAATTGGTAAATGAATTTATAAGAGGATTAAACTTCATTTTCTTAAATCAATAAAAGAGAATTGGCTTTTATTTGGATAAATGTTCCCTGATAAATTCTTAATTTGCTGGTTGAGCATGTATTTCTATGTGTACCTGTGTCGCATGTAAGGTTCGCGGGCAGGATGTTTGTTTATTTAAATTTGACCATGTCGCATGTATGTTTCATGAGCGGGGTAATAGATGCATCTATGGTTCGCGTCGTTCGACCCTCGGCAATGCACATTTTACATTTATGTTGGACTTGGTCGTACGACTGATAAGTTGGTGTTTTACCAACTTATCTTGTCTTTAGGCCTATACTTTTGCTATGTTCGAGTGATAAAATCGTGTGTTTAATTTCATTTACTTCTATTTTACAGTTTGTATGTGATTTAGATGTAATGGTGAAGAAACCAAGTGAAAACAAGTCAAAAAGAGCTAAAATGAAGCATGCAAGTTATTTGCTCTTCGCGAACGCGAACGCGAATGAGCTGGAAAGATGAACCTTTGCGAACATGAAGGAGAAAGAAAGATAAAACTTCGCAAACGCGAAGTACAAACCGCGAACACGTAGATTCAAAACCCAAAACTTTGCGAACGTGAAGGCCCAAACGCGAACACGAATTATCTGAAACCAAACCTTCGCGAATGCGCAATCCCAAATGCGAACGCGATGACTGAAGCAAGCAACCCTTCGCGAACGCGAAGGTATAGTCGCGAACGCGATGAAGAAAATAGGCGTGAAAACTGGGCAGTTTTAGAATTTCACATTTTTGACGCCAAACCCTTTAATACCCTAATCAGCTCATTTGTAAAAGAATCTTTGGACAATCTTTGGATCTTTGTCTTATTTTTAGTTCCATAGACTAGAGAAGAACAAGTTTGAAGCTGGGTTTGCACACACACTTGGGTCTTGAAGATTTGAAGCTTGTGGTTAATGATTTCTTACCCATTTATGTTTATTTCTTCATTTTCTTGTTTTGTATTGAATATTTAAGTGTGTAGTATCTATTTCCAATACTTGAATCTTGTTTATGGAAATACTCATATTTAAAGTGTAGATTAAATATGTTGTTGTGCTTATGTATTGAATGATTTTTATTCTTTTATGAAGTGAGTTATTATTATTTTAATTATTCTTGTTCTTTAATTTTTCCAAAGGGATTAGCTAACCCTAGGACTCGCCCATTAACTCTGAATTAATTTTCGAAAAGATAATTTGGGGTTGGAAAATATTAATTAACAAGAACTTGAGGCGTTAACCCTCATTTTATAGATTCTACATAGGGATAGGATTGGACTACTTGTAGCCAAATCCGGGAGTGCTTAATCTCTTAATTGTTTTAGGGATAATTCAATTAGGAAGCCTTGTTAGTCTTCTGAAGAAGCTAATTAAGAATCATTACCCATGGCTAAATAAAATAAACTCGCTGATATTTGTAAAACATGAAATATATTGGATCGTTACTTGAGTGTAATTCCCGATGCATCTATACTTGTAGTCATTGTTACTTGCTTTCTAGGTTAGTTTACATTTTCGCATTTAGATAAAAAAAACATTTTCAAACAAATTCTTAGTGTTTGGCATTGTGCGATAAGTGTAATTTTCTTACATTCCTAATCGCCTACGTATTGTTCTGTGTAGGATTCGACCCCGACTCATAGTTGTGTAAATTATATTGCATGCGACCGTGTCCATTTACTTTTTAGTAGTGGATTTGTGACAACCCAAAGAGTTATCACATGTTTTAATTAATTCTGTGCTTTCGAGGCATTGAAAACCTTATTTGGATTCGCTTCGATTTGCGTGTGCAGTCCGGGCGCGTAGCCGAAAAGGTTTAATATGAAATTCATTGAAAAATGCTAAGTTTTGATGTTAAAATGAATAAATTTAACTTTGGTCAATATTTTGGATAAACGGACCCGTACTTGTAATTTGACGGTCCCGAAGGGTCCGTAGGAAAATATGGGACTCATGCGTATGCCCGAAATTGAGTTTTCGAGGTCCCGAGCCCGGGAAATGAATTTTTAAAGCAAATTGTTTTTCTGAAATTTAGAAGGAAAATTAAAATGAAATTTGATTAGAACATGTTGGTATCGAGCTTGTATTTTGGTTCCGGCATACGGTACAGGTCTTATATGTGAATTAAGATGTTCCTGTAAAATTTGGTTAAAAATGAACGTCATTTGACATGATTCGAACTTGAAATCCTAAATTTGGAACTTGATGAAATTTGAGGAAAGGTTCTTGATTTTGAGGTTTGATTCATTGTTTTTGAGATTATTTAGGCGATTTGATCGCACGGATAAGTTCGTATGATGTTATTGAGTTAGTGCATATATTTGGTTAGGAGCCCCGAGGGCTCAGGTGTGTTTCGGAGGTGTTTCGGAATGGTTTTAGGCTTATCAAAGTTGCAGGTTTCCAGTTCTGGTATGGCCTTTTTCGTGTTCGCGGGAGGACCCTCGCGAATGCGATGAGTAAATATTGCTAAAGGAAAATTCCTTCTACGTGAACGCAAAGCATTGAGGGGTCTCTCTTCGAGAACATGGGCGTAAAATCGCGAACGCGAAGGCTTACAGCCTGGGCTGGGGAGGATCACCACTTTGTGCATTGCGAATGCGGCTACTGGCCCGCGAATGCGTAGGCTTGAGGAGCTAAAGCTCCGCGAACGCGAGCCGCCTTCCGCGAACGCGAAGGTCTGCCTAACCTAACTCATCGCGAATGTGATGTGCTTATCGCGAACGCGATGAACAAATCCGCCCAGTTATTTAAAGTTCCAAAAACAGAACCATTACGGAAGTTCACCAAAATTTCACAAACTCTTTCTTCTCCAAAGTTCTAGGGCGACTTATTGAAGCATTCTTTCATCAAAACTTCTTGGGTAAGTAATCTACAACTCGTTTTCTTCCATTTTCATCAACATCTTATGAATTTCTAGGCCTAAAACATATGATTAAGAGTACAAAATTAGGGATTTGGGTAGAGTTAGGCTTTTTGATTTTTCTTGATTTAGACCTCATTTTGGGGTCGAATTTGAAAACAAATTATATATTCGTGCTCGTGAGTGAATGGGTGATTTGATTTTGGTCCGAACTTCGTGCCGGCCTGGGGTCGATTTTTGAGTTTTGGGGAAGAATAATGGAAAAGCTATAATTAGGCATTGGATTCGAATTGTTAAGCATTATTTGATGTTATGAAGTCATTTATGTATAGATACAATTGATTTGGAGCCGAATTCGAAAGGAAAGGCGGTTATTGAGGATTGAGTTGGCCGTGGGAGTTCGAGGTAAGTGTTTGGTCTAACCCTAGTTTGAGGGATTAGGAGTTGAGTCATATTTGCTATGTATTTCTTGTTGAGTACGGCATATAGATATGGTGACGAGTATCTATACATTGGTGTCGAGCATGACCGTAAGTCTTAAATTGATACTTGTTGAATTCTTGTATAAAGCTATGGTTGAAATAATGGGTAAATCTGTGGTATCGAGCAAAGGCTTAGTTTATTTTCGTGGAAGTTAAAAATGATGATAATAGAGATGATTAGAAGTTGAATTGAGAATTGTTATAGCTGATTCTCCCTTGCCGGGATATATATATATATATATATATATATATATATATATATATATATATATATATATATATATATATATATATATATATATATATATATATATATTTGTATTGTTGAGTGCCCTTGCCGGGATAGTGTAATTTATAGTAAATCCCTTGCCGGGATTGTTGTTGTGATCACTATAAGCTGTATATTTTGATCGGGTTGCACGCTACAACATTTTAATTAATGAATATATACATATCTATGGATCGGGTTGCACGACATAATAGATATTATATATTTATTGGATCGGGTTGCACACCACAACAGATATTATATATATTGGATCGGGTTTCATGCCACAACAGATATTATAATGGATCGGGTTACACGCCGCAACAGATATATTATGTTTATTGGATCGTGTTGCACGCTGCAATAGTTATATATTATGTTTATTTGATCGAGTTGCACGCCGCAACAGTAGTATTATTATATTGTTTAGATGTTGTATTGTTCCTTCATATTTATTTAGCTTCTGCTAAGTTGAACTGTTTCCCCGAGGCATGTACCCCCTCCCTTTTAACTGCTCATTACTTGTTTATTTTCTGCAATATATTACATGTATGCACAGGTTTATCTGGAGTATGGTCCTAACCTCATCACTACTTCGTCGGGGTTAGGCTAGGCACTTACTAACACATGGGGTCGGTTGCGCTGATACTACACTCTGTACTCTTTTGCAAAAATCGAGGTACCGGAGCAGCATACGGTGCGCAGCAGTAGTTCAGGAGCCAGCCTTTAGTCCACGAGATCCCGAGGTAATCCTGCAGCCGTTCGCAGGTCCGGCATCTCTTCTACCTATTTTGATGCACTATTTCCTCTTGTATTCGAGACAGATTTTATTTCTTTGTTTCAGACATTTGTGTGTATCACTCTTAGATAGTCCGTGAATTTTGTGACACAAGTTCTGGGTAGAGGCATATGTGAATTTTCCTTATTATTTTGCTTATATCGTTTAAGTCTTCCACTAAATTACGAATTTCACTGTTGTTTAATTATTTAATTATTGTTAATCAAATTGGTAAAAAAATAGACTTAAAACAAAAGTATTTATGGATTCTAAATGTGTGGCTTGCCTAGCTTCTACGAGTAGGCGCCATCACGACTCCCGACGGTGGAAATTTTGGATCGTGACAAGTTGGTATCAGAGCTCTAGGTTACATAGGTCTCATAACTCACGAACAAGCTTAGTAGAGTCTGAGGGATTGGTATAGAGACTTCTGTATTTATCCATAGAGGCTACAGAGTTAGGAAAAGTTTCATGTTTCTTCTTTCTTGTCGTGCGGTTTGGTTTCTCAATGCTAATTGAATTTCTACTCTGTTCTTTCGCAGATGGCGAGAAAACGCGCTTCCTCATCTACCGCTCAGCAGCCCGAGCCCCCAGCAGCAGCACCCACTTGGGTCAGAGAGCGAGGCCGAGGCCGTGCTACAGGTCGAGGTAGGGGCAGAGCTCCGCCCCGAGCAGCAGCACCAGTGGCGGAGCCTAAGGTGGACTTTGACGAAGAGGTTCCAGCCCTAGCCCCAGAAGTTCTGGTTGGCTCAGCTTAGGTCTCATAGGGGTTTATTGATACCCCTATTCTTCAGGACGCTCTGGTTCGATTGGTGGGTCTCATGGAGAGTGTCACCCATGCAGGCTTGCTTCCTGTAGCACCAGCCACTTCTCAGGATAGAGGAGGAGCCCAGGCTCCTGCTACTCGTACTCCAAAGCAGGTAGCTCCCCAGATTTAGACTCCAACGGTTCAGCCTATTGGAGTAGTTCAGCCGGGTGCAGTAGCTCAGACTTGCGATGGTGCAGCCATGTTTGCCGATGATTTATGGAGGCCGGATAGGTTTACTAAGCTCTTAACTTCTACATTCAGCGGTGCATGTACTGAGGATCCCCAGGATTATCTGGATAGTTGCCACGAGGTTCTTCGGAACATGGGGATTGTTGAGACCAATGGGGTCGCCTTTGCTATATTTTGCCTATCTGGATCCGCCAAGACTTGGTGGAGGGATTATTGCTTAACTAGCCCAGCAGGATCACCATCCTTGACATGGGAGCGGTTCACACAGCTATTTCTGGAGAATTTTCTCCCCATTACTCATAGAGAGCCTATCAGAGGCAGTTTGAGCGCCTCCAGCAGGGTTCCATGACGGTCACCCAGTATGAGACCAGGTTCATTGACTTAGCTTGCCATGCCCTTATTATACTTCCCACTGAGAGGGAGATAGGGAGACGGTTTATTGATTGACTCATTCAACTGATGCATCTCCAGATGGCTAGAGAGGTTGGGAGTGATATCGCTTTTCAGGAGACAGACAATATGGCCCTGAGGATCGAGATGGTACTATCAAATGGGGGTGGTCATGGGGGAGACAAGACGCCCAGTCATTCTGGCAGATTTAGTGGTACCTCGTCTGGGGGTAGTGATTCATGTGGTAGAGGCCATCCTCCTAGGCCTTTTCAGTTAGCTCTCCAGGTTTCTCACGGTGCTTCAGGTAGCCGTGGTTCTCGCGGGCAGTATTCTGATCAGCAGTCCCACAGTACACCACTAGCTCCTATCAGTGCATCTTCGCTCCAGAGCTTTCGGGGTGGTCATTCAGGCTGCCAAAGTCAGCCTCAGCTTCCTCAACCGCATTATTAAGGTGGATGTTATGAGTGTGGTAAGTATGGTCACATCCGGAGGGCTTATCCGAGGTTAGTGGGTACTCATTAGCAACAACAAGGTCCACGTGCTATGATTCAGGTGTCGACGCCCCCTTCTTTCTAAAGAGAAATCGGGTTTACGACATTCGGGAAGACGATTCTATTCCCATATGGGAATTGGGTTTTAGGAATTGAACAGTCGCCATCTAATGCTTATAGTGCATTAGGACACTTTTAATAAACAATTGAGATGAAGAACCAGAGTTCGGGTAAGGGCTAGAAATTATCTCGAGGGAAAGGTGTTAGGCACCCCTCAAGATCCACTAGTGTGGTTCCCGGCCATGTTACAATTGTGACTTTAAGCAAGCAAACATAAGTAAACAATCAAGAATTACAAATACGAGGGGGTTTTCATATAATAGTTTCAAATAATTTGAAACTAAAACGAAGTTAAAGAAGCTGAAATTTTGCGAAGAAAGTAGTTTTAAAATTCAGAATAAACGAGTGAAGAGAGGGAGAAATTTTACATAATTGCTGGGAGTAGCAGTTAAAGAAGCTGAAGTTTGAGAAAAAGCAGTTTTCAAAATAAAAATAAACAGGTAAAGGGAGAGGGGTCCTACGTTTAAAAACAATATGGATCACCCCACACAACACCTTGTAACCGTTTACACACGTGGTGTTATCGCGTGGTCATCATATCCATATCTACCCTTCCCACCCCATTAAGGTATTAAAATGCGGAATGTCTCGTTACTTATTGCATGCTAGTACCCGTCCCAATCCTATCAGTCCCGGAGGCATTTGGACTATTAGTCCTAAAGGGAGAGGGGTATTAGCATGTCTTGCACGTACTGGTTTAGTCTTAAATTAAATTAAAGCGATAAGCGAACTGGTTCAACACATATTTTTAGACAGGAAGTCTGCATTAGGCTTACTCGAATGCAATTGTTTAAGACTAATCCCGTTGATTAGTTAATCCTTTTTGACTATGTGTTACTGTAGGACTTAGCGCGTCTTAGGATTTCTAAGGACATGGCCCTTGGTAGGGGATTGTGGAGGTCGAGCACTAGAGTTGTAGGTTAGGGGGAAGTTGTGGATATTTCCACAGCGCACTAGAGTGAGACTAAATAGTTATGAGGTAATCGTAGGATGTTACTGATCAGCTACCGATACAGGGAGTTATCTGTTGGATATTAGTATAACTTACATCTATTTCGTATTTCTTATATTTCTTATATTTCTGCTATTTTGTTATTTTGCGTTATGTTGTGTATTTCATGTTAATCTTAGTATGAGTCTATTAATAGTACTAACGTATCGTCTTTTGTTGATGTCTTGAGCCGAGGGTCTCCTGGAAACAGCCTCTCTACCCCCCGGGGTAGGGGTAAGGTCTGCGTACATATTACCCTCCCCAGACCCCACTTGTGGGATTATACTGGGTTGTTGTTGTTGTTGTTGTTGTTGTTAGATGGGACTACTGATTTTAAAACACAAGCTGATTTTAAAGGAAAATTACAAAGTAAGAAATAGGTTTCAGAAAAAGGGTACTGGATTGTTATAAACGTGGTTTAAAAACTAAAATGAATTTCATAATGCAGGCTGGTTAGAAAAAGAGTTGCCAATTTTTAAATAAAAGAACTGAGTTGCAGACTGACTAGAAGAAATTTGTCATATAAGTACAAAGAAATGACTTTTAGGCTGATTTAAAAAAAATGTTTACCAGAGTTAATGCGAGTAAGTTCAGAAATAAAAAGTTGTTTGTTTTTAGTAAAATTGATAATGTTTTACACAAGTGATACAACGTTGGTTCGAAATCCCTAGAGGCATGCTTTCTATATGTGATAATTTTCAAATACTAGTAGAAGACTTATAAACAATAATATCTAAAAATGCCATTTTTATTATTAAGCCTAACTGTTTGCCTAATGACGTTATTATATGCAGAGATGCAAACCACTATAGGCATGGTATCTATATGCATAGTTGCATAATTCAGAAGTTAAATCCTATAAGCATGCTTTCTACGTATGAAGTTGCACAAATTAGAAACAACATCCTATAGGCATATTTTCTACCCTTTGTGCATAAAAGTAACCCCCCCCCCTTCCCTTTTTCACTAAATCCCCATGATTTTATACAAATTATTACAGCCCAGTAGAACAAAACTGAAATTATAAGTACATCAAAAACTATCAGCTGCATCCGAGCAGCCTAATTCAAACTTAGTGTCTAATAATATGAGATTGATCCACTTCCGAGATCAAGATTTCCAAAGCCTTTTTTTATCTAGGGTGTTTCAGAGATCCAAGGAGTTTCAGAAACCCCAGGCAGTGCTTACACCCAAGATATTAATCTGGATGTGTTATAGTGCAGTGTGGAAGAGCTAACCCTCAAGTGTCCAAGTTCAGAAGGAGCTCAGGGGTCCCAAGGCAAGGCTCACAAGAGAGGGGCAGAACTTAAGTTCTAAGAATGAGTGCAAGTGCAATAGAGGGGGGAGAGAATACCAAGGCAGACTGGTGGTCATACCTAACCATGAGGTAGGCTGGCACACCCCTGACCAAGCCTGTTCAGCCAGCAAATAAGAGTACAGGCCTATTGAAGGTCAGACTATGGTCTAGACAGTGATTAGGACACTGCCAGACCAAGGTCTTAAGCTCATGATACATATAAAGGGGGAAAGTGAATGGGAATTGAAAGAGTTTAGGACTCAGGGAGTCCAGTCCATATACATGAACAATAATGTTGAGTGCTGTCATGTTTCTGAACCCTAACTCAACATACAAAAGGAATTGGGGGATAGGGATTCATGTAGGAGCATAGCAAAGAAACAAACCAACTTGCAAAAAATTACATTATGAAAGCCAAACAAAGAATGAAATGGAGAATAAACACATAGGGGAGTGACAAAAATTAAAAAACAATAACATACTGGTTGCAGAAGAAGCAAGCAAAGAAAAGCATGATTCTTTCAGCCAAACCACAGTCAGAGAAGAGAATTTTAAGCTTATGAATTCAGAGAACTCGAGTATTTTTGAGAAAATCTAAGTGTATTTGAGAGAACAAGTAAAGACTTGTTCGTGTTCGAACCTGTTTGAAAGGGAAGAAGTACAGGTATTTATAGTTTTGAAAACGAGTAGAAAATAAGGTAACAAATACGGTTTCAACACAAACATGGAAATAATCACAATCAAAATCAATTAACACAGGTTTTTCCCTTTAATCAAGGGATTACTGCTCAACGGACACTAACTGGATTAATATAAGGAAAGAAAATCAATTTGTAAGCAGAATGATTGTTGCCATAAAAGGAGCGGTAAAACCATATAGTAAAGGATTAAGTCTAAATACATGAGTGTACTTATTTTTGGAAAGGATCTGGTAAGGCCAAACAAAGAGGGAAAACCAATTACAAGTTTGAAAATCAATCACAGAAGGAACTCAGTATATAAATGAGGTGCACAAGTAATAGATATGTGAGGCCAAGCTATGGCAGGAAGATGTAGCATACAGTAATAGTTACAAAATTTCATTGGCTTAGTAATAGAGAAAAGATCAGAAGTATGCAAAAGTTAGGTGAAAACCTTTCTGAAAACATAGTCGAGTTTGACAGATAGCAAGAACTCAGAACAAAGCTATATCACATAAAAAAAAGAGATGCTGAAGTTTAAAGGAAGCAGATTGAGCAATTTCAAACAGTCGAGTTGCACAAACAAACTCGGGAACTCGAATAGACCCCAAGGAACTAGGGTTTTCGAAATTAATAGAGTTTAGAAGCGATAAACAAGTGAAACAAATAAATAGTCTCAGATTCTCAAATAAACCCCAAAAATTAGGGTTTTCAACACTAATCAGGTGCAAACAAAGTAAATCAAACAGATAGACTCAGAAACTCAAACAAATCTCCAAAAATTAGGTTTTCAACACCAATCAAACTTAGAGATGATAAACAAATGAATCAAAAAAAATATTTAACAAACAGACTCAGAAACCCTAGTTTGAAATCAAAAGATTTTAAAAAGGAAAATTGGGGAAAACGGTTAAAACATCACATATAGCACAGATCGAGCACATATCCAAACAAATAAACTAAAAAGAACCTCGAATAGGCTAGGGTTTCTGAGACCCTAGAAACGATAAAGGCTTGGAAGAAACAAGATCAAATCTAGAGTTTATAAGGTCGGAACCATGCTTAGGAGGCTAAGACACGCTGGAGCAAGGCCGGAAATGGATGAGAACCACGAATCGATGAAGGTCTGGGCGAAGACCCTTGAAGTCTGGCCTCGAACCTTCAGGTATCAAGCACGGGAGAGCAGTAGGGGGTGAGAATAGGTCGTCCACGGTTAGAACTGCCATGGATTCCGTTGGATTTGGGGTTGGAGGTGGCAGAGAGCGATTAGGGTTTCGAGAGCGTTTGAGAGAAAAGAGGAGTTAGAGGTGGCGCTTCTGAAAGAAAGGGGTAGGGTTCAGGGGTCGTTTGGAATTAAAAAGGAAAGAAGAATTCTGGGTTGTTGATAAAAAATGATCAACGACTCAGATTTTAAAAAGAAAACAGGCGGGTTTGGGCGATTGGATCAGGTAATCAGGTTTAAATTGATTTGGGGGTTGGGATTGGGTTGAATTGGGGTGCAAATTGGACTGTAATTGAAATGAAATTGAGGCTAGATTTTAAATAGCCAGTTTTTCTCTTTTTATTTTATAAAAAGGTAAAAATGGTTAAAAAATAAAATAAAAATACTGAGTAAACAAATATTACATAAATATTAACTTAAAAATACTGGAACTAATTTTGTAATTATAAAATGCTATTAATCATAAAATAGGCTATAATTACAATTATATATAATCTAGCTTTAAAAATGCCAAATAAATTTGTAAAACTATGCAAAAATTAACTTAATTATATTTTTTTGCAAATGTGAGAATAAAATAAATTATTCACCAAAAATGATAAATTTGAAAATAATTATTGGATTTTGTTGTATTAAAATAGGCAATAAATTGGTTTAAAAATCATTAAAAATGCAAAAACTCTTGGGTGTGCTTATATATGCACATATATGCTATTTTGGAAGTATTTTGGGCATAAAATTACCTAGGGAAAAATTGGGTATCAACAGCTACCCCTCTTTACCCGGCAAGGATGAAAGAGTTGTCGGGTAAAGATATGATGGCCAATTTTGACCGGAAGCGGCGATTTGAAAAGAATTTGACCAAGCTCTGGTGTCTGAGCCGCCTACATATCCCTGGTTTTATAGGAATTAGGCCGTATGTAGTTCCGGAACCATTGACGGAACATGCCGCTAGAGATTCGAAAAAGACGGACACGATGCTTTAGGTGGCAAAAGGTATTTGAAGTCTGATCGGCTGCGGGAACCGGAGCGGGATCGCTTCTGCTGAGACGGCCATTGCTAGGCGGTGTACCTGCAAGTAAGAAATACGGGCATATATTGTGCATAAACTTAAACGTGATGCAAGTTCCCGTTAGACCATGAATGTTGTCTTCGGACGGTTATGATGACGTCCTCAGACCATAATGTCCTGGGCCATGAAGCACAAAATAAGGATTCGCAGGCTATGGAATGATGTTCTCGGGCTATGATAATGGTGCCTCCGAACCATGATGCCTTTGAATAATGATGTGCAGGATATAAAATGGGGTCCTCGGGCCATGGCATGGTGTTCTCGGGCTATGAAGATGATGCCTCCGAACAATGACTCCCTCATATGGCTTGGGGGTGTTTCAGCCCATGAAATGCAAGATTTTGCGATATTTCAGCCGATGAAATGCAAGATTTGGCGGTATTTCAGCCGATGTGAAGGATAAATCTAAATGGCGCTATTTCAGCCAACAAGAATTTAAATAAAGTTGGTGATGTTTCAGCCGATGTGAAAAATGTGTAAATGGCGATATTTCAGCCGACAGAAATTTAAATAAAGCAGCAATGTTTTAGTCGATGTAGAAAAAACGTAAATGGCGATATTTCAGCCGATACCGAGAATTAAATAAAGTTGGCAATATTTTAGCCGGTAAGAAAGATAAGTATAAATGGCGATTTTTCAGCCGGTACGAGGGATTTAAGCAAAAATTTGCGATATTTCAGCTAATCTAAAAATGTGTAAATGGTAATATTTCAGCCGACAAAAATTTAAATAAAGCGGCGATGTTTCAGCTGGTAAGGAAGGATAATTATAAATGGAAATATTTCAGCCAATAAGGATTTAAACAAAAATTGGCGATGTTTCAGCTATGCAAGATTTAGATGAAGCTGGTGGTATTTCAGCCGATGCAAATAGAGGTGGCGATATTTCAGTCATGCAGATGGAGGTAGAGCTTAACCTCGGAAGGCAGAAAGGTAGCCTTATGCAATGCAAGAAAAATGTAGGATGGAGACAGTGCTTAGTCTCGAAAGGCAGAAAGGTAGCCTTATGCAATGCAAGAAAATGCAGGATGGAGACAGTGCTTAGTCTCGAAAGGCAGAAAGGTAGCCTTATGCAATGCAAGAAAATGCAGGATGGAGACAGTGCTTAGTCTCGAAATGCAGAAAGGTGTCCTTGTGCAATGCGAGAAAATGCAGAATAGAGACAGTGCTTAGTCTCGAAAGGCAGAAAGGTAGCCTTATGAAGATAATGCAGATGGAGACAGTGTTTAGTCTCGAAAGCCACAAAGGTAGCCTTATGCAATGCAGGAAAATGCAGGTGGAGACAGTGCTTAGTCTCAAAAGGCAGAAAGGTAGCCTTGTACAATATAGATAATGCAGATGGAGACAATGCTTAGTCTAGAAAGGAAGAAAGGTAGCCTTATGTAATGCAAGAAAATGCAGGATGGAGATAGTGCTTAGTCTCGAAAGGCAGAAAGGTAGCCTTATGCAGATAATGCAGATGGAGACAATGCTTAGTCTCGAAAGGTAGAAAGGTAGCCTTATGCAATGTAGATAATGAAGATGGAGACAGTGCTTAATCTTGAAAGGCAGAATGGTAGCCTTATACAATGAAAGAATGTAACAGGAGGGATAGTAGTAAGATCTCTTAGCTGATAGTTAATTACGATATCGTGAATGTTGGGGAAGTTGTGTATGGATAGCGATTACGAATAAGTGATGATTCTGAGAAGTTGAATTCTTGGGGAAGTATGCATACATAAATATACTTAGTGATATTGTAAGTCGAGTGCCTACATCCAAAGAAAAATCGTGAGTTCCGTAAAGGGGAAAGGTTAGTTCGTTTTCCCCTGGCTTCTGGCGTTGTGTATCATTAGGGTAGCATCTCTAAACAACAGCAATTCAAAAAATAGTTATGCATGATTTAGTAAATATAACGTAAGTATAAAATGGTTTTCTTTAGATGAACCAACGACTGCGACGCGGTTCAAGACATTGCAACCTCTCTCGCTCCGGAATTTTGAGGGTCCTCCTCAAAATTCTGCCCCAGTTTACTGGGCTGGCACTTCCGACGGCTGCGCTGAACTATTGAAAAATCAACTTCGGAATTTGAGGGTCCTCCTCAAAATTCTGCCCCAGTTTATTGAAGTGGCATTCCTGGCGATGAATCAGCTGACTTCGGAATTTTGAGGGTCCTCCTCAAAATTCTACCCCAGTACAGGGGGGAGATGAAATTTTTATTAAATTGTGACCAAACCCATAGGGATGCCTACATATCTCCTCTTAAACGGGAATCAGGTCAGGCGTAGTTCAAATTACATCATAAAGGGAATCAAAAGTGGTTACACATAGTATCGTTTTACTGCATCTGAATTGATTGGATTCGGCCAGACTTCTCCATCCATCTCTACAAGAATGAGGGCTCCTGTCGTTCCCAAACACACACACAAGTATACGTGGTCGTACAAGTAATAAAATGATAAGTTGAGTGTCGAACCCACAGAGACTTATATCAACTACTCACTAACATGCCAATATCGTTATTCCGTCTAACTATATTTGAGTTCAAGAGATTAATTATGCTAATTATAATTCGAAGTAATGACTAAATTATCAAGTAACGAGTTGATTGTTGTGTATTCAATAAAGATAAATATTCCAGGGTTGTGATCTATTCACCAATCATATTGTGCTCTAATTGACTCTTCCCTTCATATAATTCACTCATGGTTGCTAATTAAATGATAAATGCTCTCACAGCCTTTTCCCGAAGTACTACTCGCCTATTCTCAATAGATTAACGCATATATTCCTATGAAATCAATCTATTAAGAACACATTAAGATAACGATATTCAATTAAGCATGGTGCCTAGGTATATTCCTATCCTAACCACAAATTCGCTCCCTCTAAGGGTTAAGATCGTGCTCTGTTCAATTCTTCTCTAATCTAAACATGACTTTCCCAAGCATAGCACAGATAGTAAATAGAACTTAACTGATGGCCAGACAATTAAGCAATTAAACTCAGAATTGAAGAAGAAACCATATATGAATGAAATATAATCAAGATCTAGTCAATATCAAACAATGATAATCATGGCTAAATCACAACCCTAGAACAGTAGGTTTTAGCCACACATGCTAGTGTGTATCACAAATAGATTCAATTCCATCACAAAATAAAGAAAACAAAGAGAAGAAAAGAAGAACTTGATGATCCAAACTCCTCCTTGCTTCTTGCTTCCCTCTTTCTCTCTCTAAACTCTGCAATTCTCCATCTCCAGATCTTGGGCGCGCTTAACTTTATTTAAGCTCAGTGGATTTTCTTTGAAATTCCAATTTTACACCTAAATACGTTTTTCGGACCGGGGGGTCGCGAAGTCGTGCGTTACTTCGCGTGGTATTCTGTCTCAGGTTCTTAAGCGTGCGAACAAGTGCGCGACTTCGTGCGGTACTTCACGTATCTGGGCCTGAGTTTTTTCCATTTTCTTATCTCGTCCTTGCGTGTACTCAATTCCAAGGGGTCATTTTTGCTCATAAATCATTCCAATTACCTTTTTCAAGCATCATATAGACTCCTCTTCCTGTAATGCATACAAATCACAATTAGAGCCTATTTCTCATCAATTAACTATAATATGTCATTGGAATATAATCAAGCGGAAGCATAAACAATAGCTAAATCACCTAGATTTCGCCTCTTATCAACACCCCACACTTAATTCATTGCTAGTACTCTAGCAATCAAACCATACTCTCTAAAGAATCCTTCACTCAACCATTTCCCCCTAACGTATTACACCTAGAACAATGTACATACATCACGCCTAGCAGTGAACAATCGTAGCCTCAAAGCCGACTCTCAAGTGCCATGCAATATTCACACATCCTCAAAATACTCTACACAGAAGTCAATGCTTTTCCATCACGAATCATATGCCCTCACAATCACATCAACAAAACTGAATTCAATCCACACATTCGAGTCGTACACTCACATATATCAAGGAAAGCACTCACTCTCACAATAGAAGTCACATGAATGCAATTGGTACCATAAGCTTGCCCTTAATGTAAATCTCTACTAATGTAGGCTAGCTCGATCCAGAATCGACTAGGACTTTTTCATGGTTGTAATGTGGGCTAAGAGACGGGCAGGATACGTTTAGGAATAGTGACTAACCCTCCTAAGCACTTTAACACATCACATGAGCAATATTTAACACAAATTCTTTAACCCACTTCTCATTCACAAACAATATCATCACACAAATACTCCCTTCTTCTTTAAGCACTCTATTAATTCATACCCACTAAGCGGAACAAGACACAATGGATCAATTTATTCTTCTTGTCATTCAGTTTCCGCTAGTGGTGTATTCGTTACAAAACAAGTGCACCTTTCAACCTTTTACTGGTTCCACTCAAAAGCCACCCTACACTTATTTCCTTCTTACTTCTTTTAGCGCTCCTCTCACAATTAAAGTGCTTTAAGAGGTAACGGATCAAAATAATGTCAATCAAGAACAAAAGGGTATAGGCTTGTACTGCGGGTGCCAAACAAAAGGCTAAAGGCTCAAAAGGGTTAGCTAGGGACAAATTTTATTTATGATAAGCAATCAAGCTCAAAAAATAAAGCCTAAAATCATTTTCCAAACCGAGCATCACCTAGGATTTCGCTTTAACTCACATACCGGGAAAGTTCTAGACACAAGTACAATGCATGGACTCTACAAATACTCACCACACATGGCATATGACTCATTCACATCAGCTCATCAAGACGCTCCATTATAAGCATTCAATTCAGTAGCAAACATACAGATTAAGGCACGTTCTGTGAGATTCAACAACTAGGACTAAGCGTTACACCCTATGGTCTATAGTGTTCAGGTATGTCAACGCTATGGGTTCTTTTTCAATTCATAGCTTGTAGCCCATCACCCTAATTCAAAAATCAAAAATAAGACAAAAAAAAAACTACCTATGCCCGGTTCAAGATAAACCCTTGGAAAAGAACCGCAGCCTGAAGAAAAACCAAGGGGGAGTTGCTACACTACCTAAGAAACAAAATAAAAAAAATCTTTTTGTTGTTTTCTTTAGACTCACTTCCCTCAAGAAAATCGTCTAAAAGATCCGTCATAAGCAAGAGCCTAAAAAAAATTTCTAAAATAAATTAAAATAGCTAAAAAAGAAAAAAAACTACTCCACAGAAAAAACTATCTAGTCAACGTGAAACAACCAAAACAACCAATCAATTTGTACACTATATACAACATACACTGAAGGAATCCCCCACCCCACACTTAAAAATAAAGACATGTCCCCATGGCTTGGAATTTAAAAGAGCAGTGAGGTAAAGAGACTTCTCTGAAGCTTCACTCCTGGTCAGATACAGTTTCGGGGTTCACACGGCACGCACGCCCCATTGCTCGCAACCAACCCATGAACTTCCTTTCCGACTTGACTTGTCGGTCAGCTATCTCATCCACACAAGTGCCCAAATCAGTCTTTGATGAGCGTATTCCGGCCACCTCCTGCTCCAATGCTGCGAACCTGGACACCCTGGCAGTTCCTGAGGTGGACGCTGCTCCTGACGGTGCTGCTGGTGCTGGCTCCTCCATTTGTTCATCCGCGTCCTCCGACGATGCATCAGAACTACTTTCATGGTCTCCTTCTGCCGCTGCTGCCGGGGCTGGTCCCGTTGTGTTCTTGTCGGGTCGAATTGTGTAGTCCTTTTTTACCAGCCCGTCCAAAGTAATATTTTCGGGCACTTGAACTTGTCGGCAAAGCTTAGTCACCAAGGATGGGAAAAAGAACCCATACTAGCGCTGGGGGCACCGAATAAAGATCTCATCATGAATCACCTTGGCCATATCGAAGGGAAGACCGTTGACGAAACACCAAATTAATGAGGCGCGGGGTCCATTCACCTCCATAGTATTTTTGGAGGCGATGAGGCGACTGTTAATCACATAGAGCCAACACTTCGCCTCTGTAGTTAAAACGGAGGAGTGGAACTTCTCATCACAGTCCAGCCACTCCACTGTTTTTCTGGGTACGCATATTGAGTCAAAGAAGCGATTCCACTTGGCGTCTATTGGGCATTTGGACCACTCATAAAAATCTGTATTGTCAGGCAGTGGATCAGGCAATTGATATGCAGTGCGTATCGCCTCGACGGAGGCATCCATCGCCTTGCGGCGCACCATGACCACATGGTTGACATGCTCTGGCAGATTCACATAGAATCCGCGAATAACCGTTACATTCGCCTCCCCTGGCTCGTCAATGAAAGCCTGCAAACCCCACTCCATCAGCTCATTGTACATGTGGGGGCATCGTTCCTTGACCTTTTTGATGTCAATGCCCCTCTCTGAAACTGACATTTTCGTAGCTTTCTCCGTGAAACGGGTCTGAGCCTTAGGTGAGACAAATTTGTTGCTATCATAGGGACGTGCAGGTGCTGCCCTTTGGCGGCTGGTGGATGGACCTGTGGCTTGGCGCTTTCTAGGTGCCATAATACCTGCAAAATTTGAACATTTTAGCTCATCCCAGCAAAAATAGTGTGACGTAATGTGGTTACTTAGACTTCACACGCAAAATTGGTCACAACTACATAATCATGTTCATTGAGACCATTCCACAAACACCTTGTGGGCATTAGGTTCTCATAACTCTTTTCTAAATGTCTTGCACTAGGCTTTCCCACAAAAGCTCATTCATAACCCAAATCAAGTCCTACTCACCCCACACTTACAACAAACTAACCCCATAACATATTGCACAAAGATTGAACACCACAACACAAAATACAACTACACAAACTAATTGCATAAGATACAACACACAACAAAAAAATCTAAAAATATAAAGAGAAAAACAGAAGAAGAAAAGAAAGAAAAAGTAAACCTAGGGCTCTTACCTTGTGAAGGAGAAGGTGGGAGGTGCTAGGGATTTGGGGTAGCCAGACGTGAGAGGGGGAATTGGTACAGGGGTGCTGGAAATTTAGGGGAGGCATTGGGGGTGTTTGGGAGAAGGTACGTGAATTTGGGGTGTTAGGGTTGCGAAAGAGGAAGTGAGGGTTTTGTTATTGGTTGGGAATGAATGGGATGGGGGGGGGGTTAAGTTTAATTTGCTAGTGAGCAAATAAAATAAATAAATTTTAAACAAAGAAAAAGAACGAAAAAATTAAGTCGAATAACAAAAGCGCCGGAATTCGGACGGGGGGGTCGCGAAGTCGCGCAGTACTTCGCGCGGTCCAGGCAGAATAGGTTCAAAAAACGCGCAAGCTATTGCCCAAACTTTGGACTTCACGCGCTTCTTTGTGCACCCCTTTTTTGTTCCAAGAAGAATGTTCTGCCTAGGTGCGCGAACTTGTGTGCGAAGTGGGTGCGAAGTCGTGCGCCTGGGCGATTATTTTTGCATTTTGTTCACCTGTTTTGCTCCTGCTTGATGGTCCTTTCGCCCGCCCTTCGTTGCCTGCATTTGTTAGCAAGTTAAAACTCAAAATCAAACACTACTACTATCGTTGGGTTGCCTCCCAACCAGCACCTTATTTAACGTCGTGGCACGACGCAGAGTCTCGCTTACTCATCTGCTAGTACAACCTTGGTATTTTCACGATTAATCATTCCTCCCCAATAATGCTTGACTCTATGACCATTCACCAAAAATTTCCTTTCTCCATTTAAAGCTCGCAGCTCGATTGCACCATAAGGAGTAACTCTCACCACCTAAAACAGACCTGACCATCTCGACTTTAGCTTCCTAGGGAATAGCTTGAGTCTAGAATTGAATAGCAATACCTGTTGGCCTGGCTCAAAGTGACGTGGCTTGATATGCTTGTCATGCCATCTTTTTGTCTTTTCTTTATAATGTTTAGCATTTTCATAAGAGTGCAACCTAAACTCGTCTAATTCATTCAACTGCATAAGTCTTGTCTCACCTGCGGCTTTAAGGTCCATGTTTAGCTTCTTAATGGCCCAGTATGCCTTGTGTTCCAGGTCAACGGGCAAGTGACATGCCTTCCCATACACCAGCTTGTAAGGGGACGCTCCAATTGGCGTTTTATAGGCAGTTCTGTATGCCCATAGAGCATCATCCAACTTTGCAGCCCAATCTTTCCTATTCACACTCACCGTCTTCTCGAGTATTTGCTTGATTTCTCTTTTTGACACCTCGGCTTGCCCACTTGTTTGCGGGTGGTATGCTATTGCAACTCTGTGGTGAACTCCAAATTTATCTAGAAGGTTATTCAACAATCGATTACAAAAATGAGTCCCTTCATCGCTGATTAAGGCACGTGGAGTCCCAAATATCGAGAATATGTTCTTTTTCACAAACGCAGCTACCACCATGGCGTCATTCATTGGCAAAGCAATTGCCTCCACCCATTTTGACACATAGTCAATGGCTAGCAAAATGTACTTGTTTCCTCTAGACGGTGGAAATGTCCCCATAAAATCTATTCCCCACACATCAAAAAGCTCAACTTCTAGAATGTTATTTAAGGGCATCTCATGTTTCCTTGTGATTGTTCCCATTCTTTAACATTGGTCACACTTCTTAACAAATGAATGGGCATCCTTGAATAAAGTCGGCCAAAAGATACCGGATTGTAGCACCTTTGCAGCTGTTCTATCTCCTCCATGATGGCCCCCATAAGGTGATGCATGGCAATCATACAACACTAATTCTACCTCTTTTTCAGGAATGCATCTCCTCATCAACTGATCAGCACATTGCTTGAACAAATAGGGCTCATCCCAGTAGTAGAAGTTCACATCATGTAAAAGCCTCTTTCTAGCTTCAGATTGTATTTCGGGAGGAAGTAACCCACTCACAAGATAATTTACATAGTCTACGTACCATGGGGGAGGGTCTTGGGTTATAACAAAAAGTTGCTCATCAGGAAATACTTCTTTAACCTGGCCACCTTCCTCCACGTGGTCGTGGTTTTCCAACCTTGATAGATGGTCAGCTACCTGATTCTCTGTCCCATTTCGATCTCGTATTTCTACATCAAATTCCTGCAACAGTAAAACCCAACGCATCAATCTAGCCTTAGACTCCTTTTTGGTAAATAAATACCTGATAGCTGCATGATCGGTATGGATTATGACTTTTGATCCCACCAAGTATGCCCGGAATTTCTCAAACGCCCACACAACAGCTAACAACTCCTTTTTAGTGGTGGTGTAATTCAGCTGGGCATCGCCAAGAGTCTTACTCGCATAGTAGATGGAATAAAACACCTTGTCCTTCCTCTGTCCTAACACTGCCCCGATCGCATGATCACTTGCATCACACATAAGTTCAAAATGTAAAGACCAATCCGGTGCCACAATAATGGGAGCAGTCACTAACTTCTTTTTAAGTTCTTCAAATGAGTTAAGGCAAGCATCATCAAAGTTGAATGTCACATCTTTTTCAAGCCGCCTGCACAAAGGAGTAGCAATTTTTGAAAAATTTTTAATAAAGCGCCGATTGAATCCCGCGTGTCCCAAGAAACTCCGGACACCCTTCACTGAAATAGGTAGAGGTAATTTTTCAACCGCCTCCATCTTTGCTTTATCAACTTCAATGCCGCCCCCAGATACTCTGTGACCCAACACGATGCCTTCTTGTACCATAAAGTGGCATTTTTCCCAATTCAGTACCTTATTTGTTTCTTCACAGCGGGCTAGCACCTTGTTTAGATTCCTCAAGAAATCATCATAAGAAGACCCAAAAACTAAAAAGTAATCCATAAACACCTCCATGAATTTTTCCTCCATGTCGGTGAAAATAGTCATTACACACCTCTGGAAAGTGGCTGGTGCATTACAAAGACCAAATGACATTCGCTTGAAGGCGAAAGTGCCATAAGGACAAGTTAAAGTAGTCTTCTCCTGATCCTCTAGGCATATGATAATCTGATTGTATCCTGAATAACCATCAAGGAAGCAGTAATATTCATGTCCGGCCAACCTGTCTAGCATTTGATCGATGAATGTGAGTGGGAAGTGATCGTTGCGAGTTTCCTTATTGAGCCTTCTATAATCAATGCAGACTCTCCACCCTGAAACAGTACGAGTGGGAATTAGCCCATTCTTCTCGTTCTCAACTACAGTTATTCCTCCTTTTTTGGGCACACTTTGAACCGGGCTTACCCAGTTGCTATCAGAAATGGGAAAAATGATACTTGCATCGAGCAACTTGATTACTTCCTTTTTCACTACCTCTTTCATGATAGGATTCAATCTCCTTTGATGTTCTATACTGGGGCGGTGTTCGTCTTCTAAAAAGATTTTATGCATGCAAAACGAGGGACTAATACCCTTGATGTCAGCTATAGTCCACCCAATGGACTTTTTATGCTCGTGGAGGACTCTGAGCAATTTTTCTTCTTGAGTGCTGGTCAAGCTGGATGAAATAATTACGGGCAGTGTCTTAGAGTTTCCCAAATAAGCATAGCGCAGATGCGCTGGAAGTGGCTTGAGTTCTAGCTTCGGAGCTTCTTCAATAGATGGCCTGGGAGAGGTCAGCGCAACAGGTCTGTCCAACTCTTTAAATTTTTTGAACCCATGTACATAATTGCAGGACATATCTAGCATTTGCTCGATTTCTCCTATTCTTTCATTTTCATGGTTTTCTGCATCCCCAATCATTACTTGTTCAACAGGATATGCAGGGCTCATATAGCGTACTAACGAAGTAGCATCACTCTCCACCACCGAGATCATGGATAACTCCTCATAATGGTTGGTAACTTCAGTGCTCTATAAATATTGAATACCTCCACTTGGATTGTCATTTTTCCTTCGCAGACATCAATAATGGCTCGGCCCGTGGCTAAGAATGGACACCCCAAATTAAATGGGACTTCCTGATCAGGCTGGTAATCCAGAATAATGAAATCAGTGGGGAATATGAAAGAGACCACTTGAACTAGCACATCTTCAATCACTCCCTCAGGATGAGCAAGGGAGCGATTAGCTAATTGTAATATAACTGTCGTTGGGCGCGGTTCACCTAACCCTAACTGTTTGAAAACAGATAGCGGCATCAGATTGATGCTCACTCCAAGATCACATAAAGCTCGCTCAACAGCGTGTTTACCAATGGAGATGTGGATATTGAAACTACCTGGATCCTTCAATTTCTAAGGTAGCTTGCCTTGAATTCTGGAACTGCACTCCTCAGTGAGTGCCACAGTCTCGAACTCGATTAGCCTCCTTTTATTTTCCACAATATCCTTGACGTACTTTGCATATTTGGGTACTTCTTTTAGGATGTCCACCAATGGAATATTAATATGTACCTGTTTCAGGATATCAATAAACTTTTTATACGCGGCATTGTCTTTTAATTTCTGCAATCTTTGAGGGAATGGAGGTGGTGGCCTTGCAATTAATTGTAGGGGCTGCCCAGCCACCGCCTCTTCAATTGGTTTCTCTGGCTCCGAGGCTTTCTCTGATGTTGATTCTATAGTGGCCAGCCTCTCATTAAAAGTCACCTGTTTCATCTTTTTAGGAAGAACTTCCTCAAGCTGTCTCCCATTTCTCAACGACATGGCATTAATGCCCGCCTTAGGATTTGCTTCAGTATCGCTTGGAAGAGCTCCAGCTGGTCTAGTGTTTTGAGCACTGGATAGCTGTCCCATTTGATGCTCCAAATTTCTCACTGTTGTGACAAGGGATTGCTGTTCAGCCATCATTTTTTTAAACATATCTTCAAGGTGGCTTGTAGAACTTTCTTGTTCCTCACCTTGCAGTGGTCTATACTGCTGTTGAGGTGCTTGAGGCCTGTACTGATTCTGAGTGCCCTGGTTTCCACCCTAAGAGAAGTTTGGGTGATTCCTCCAATTGGGATTGTACGTGTTACCATATTGATTTGCTTGGCCCCTATTTGAATTACCCACGAAGTGGACAGACTCTGGGTTTGCGGGACATATGTCGCTTGTGTGTCCCTCTCCACATATTTCACAAAAACTTGAACCTGTTGTACCTACTTCTTGTTGATATTCACGTTCATCTGGTTGACTTGATTGGTCAATGTAGCAATCTGCGTAGATAATGCTGAGATGGCATCTAACTCGAGAACCCCTGCAGACTTTTGCACTATGTGTCTGCCTATCTCTCCTTGCCAATCCGGATTACTCTTGGAGAATTTGTTCAATAATGCATATATCTCGTCAAAGCTTTTCTCCAACACTTGACCACCAGCTGCAGCATCTACCACGATCTTTGTTTCAGAATGTAATCCTTCTATGAAAGTGTGAGCTAACACTTCATTTGTCTGATTGTGATGAGGACAGTCTCTGAGTAGCCCTTTGAACCTTTCCCAAACCGAGTATAAAGACTCTCCTGCTTTCTGTTTAAGGCAACTATCTCACTTCTGATCTTTGCAGTTTTTCCTAAAGGAAAGAACCTTGCCAGAAATTTTCTTGCCAAATCGTTCCATGATGTAATGGAATTTGCTGGTTCTGCCTTTAGTCATCGCTTAGCTTCACCCAACAAAGAGAATGGAAAAAGTGTGAGCCTCACATAATCTGGAGTAACCCCGTTAGTGATAATAAGTATCACTAATCTCCAAGAAGTTCAGAATGTGCTGCTATGGATCCTCGTATGGAAGACCCATAAATTTCCCGTTTGCATGAAGCAGTTGGATCATGCTCTGTTTCAGCTCAAAGTGCACAGTGATTCTGGGATTCACTATACTGGAGGTGACATTAGCAATGCTGGGCATCACCACCTCCTGAACAGCCATGGGTTGCCCCTCTACCATGTCCCTTGCTTCTCTCAACCTCCTATAGAATGTTCTTTCAGGTTCCAAATCAAAGCCTTGAAGTCGGTCCTGGCTTCTGACCCTACGCATTCAATCAAATTTCCTGAGATCCGCACAACAATCAAGTAACGTTAGGCTCAATGAAATAAACAATTAAAGCAACAACTAGCAAGTAGCTAATATTAAGTCCCCGGCAACGGCGCCAAAAACTTGTCGCTCCCAAACGCACACGCAAGTATACATGGTCGTACAAGTAATAAAATGATAAGTCGAGTGTCGAACCCACAGAGACTTATATCAACTACTCACTAACATGCCAATATTGTTATTCCGTCAAACTTTATTTTATTTCAAGAGTTTAATTATGCTAATTATAATTCTAAGTAACGACTAAATTATGAAGTAACGAGTTGATTGTTGTGTATTCAATAAAGATAAATATTCCAGGGTTGTGATCTATTCACCAATCATATTGTGCTCTAATTGACTCTTCCCTTCATATAATTCACTCATGGTTGCTAATTAAACGATAAATGCTCTCATAGCCTTCTCCCGAAGTACTACTCGCTTATTCTCAATAGATTAATGCCTATATTCCTATGAACTCAATCTATTAAGAACACATTAATATCGCAATATTCAATTTAGCATGGTGCCTAGGTATATTCCTATCCTAACCACAAATCCGCTCCCCTTAAGGGTTAAGATCATGCTCTCTTCAATTCTTCTCTAATCTAAACACGACTTTCCCAAGCATAGCACAGATAGTAAATAGAACTTAACTGATGGCCAGACAATTAAGGAATTAAACTCATAATTGAAGAAGCAAACATATATGAATGAAATATAATCAAGATCTAGTCAATATCAAACAACAATAATCATGGCTAAATCACAACCCCAGAACAGTAGGTTTTAGCCACACATGCTAGTGTGTATCACAAATAGATTCAATTCCATCACAAAATGAAGAAATTAAAGAGAAGAAAAGACGAACTTGATGATCCAATTGCTTCTTGCTTCCCTCTTTCTCTCTCTAAACTCTGCAATTCTCCATCTCCAGATCTTGGGCGAGCTTAACTTTATTTAAGCTCAGTGGGTTTTCTCCGAAATTCCAATTTTACCCCTAAATACGTTTTCCCGGACCAGGGGGTCGCGAAGTCGCACGTTACTTCATGCGGTACTTCGCGCGGTATTCTGTCTCAGCTTCTTAAGCGCGCGAACAAGTGCGCGACTTTGCGTGGTACTTCGCGCGCCTGGGCCTGAGTTTATTCCATTTTCTTATCTCGTCCTTGCACGTACTCAACTCCGAGGGGTCTTTTTTTCTCATAAATCATTCCAATCACCTTTTTCAAGCATCATATAGACTCTTTTTCCTGCAATGCATATAAATCACAATTAGAGCCTATTTCTCATTAATTACTTATAATATTTCAGTGGAATATATTCAAGCGGAAGCATAAACAATAGCTAAATCACCTAGATTTCGCCTTTTATCAGCTCCTCCGGTTAGAACACGGTGAACCATGTACGGACCTTGCCAGTTGGGAGAGAATTTTCCCTTGGCTTCATCTTGATATGGGAATATTTTCTTCAACAGCAGCTGCCCCGTGTAAATTCCTTGGCTTAACTCTTTTGTTGAAAGCTCTGGACATTATATTCTGATACAACTGACCATGGTAAACTGAATTCATCTTTTTCCCATCTATAAAGGCTAACTGCTCGTAGCGACCTTTTACCCATTCCGCGTCATCCAACTCTTCTTCTTGTATGATCCTCAAGGAGGGAATTTCTACCTCGGCAGGGATGACTGCCTTTGTACCATAAACCAGCATGTAGGGAGTTGCCCCGGTCGATGTGCGGACTGTGGTGCGGTATCCCAGTAAGGCGAATGATAATTTCTCATGCCATTGTTTGTGACTTTCGATCATCTTCCTTAGTATCTTTTTGATATTCTTGTTGGCCCGGTTACGATCCCCATAGTCGACACAAATTCTAACTTTCACATCCTTCTTTGGTACTGGCACGATGTTGGCCAACCATGTCGGATACTCTACTACCCTGAGAACCTTGGCTTTGACTTGCTTGGTAACCTCTTCTTTGATTTTCAAACTCATGTCGGGTTTGAATTTCCTGAGCTTCTGCTTTACCGGCAGACAGGTTGGATCTGTTGGCAGTTCGTGAGCTACAATGGACGTGCTGAGTCCAGTCATGTCATCATATGACCAGGCAAATATGTCCTCATATTCCCTTAAAAACTCCATGTATTCTTCCTTTTCTGATGGTGATAGGTGAACACTGATGCGCGTTTCTTTGACATTTTCTGTATCTCCCAAATTAACGACCTCAGTTTCGTCCAAGTTAGACTTAGGCCTATTCTCAAAATTCTCAACCTCTCTAATGACCTCTTCTGGCATATCATCCTCTTCTGAGTCTATATCTGTTTGTTGTGTTGTTTTGTTGCAAGTCGCAATCATTGGTTCATCATCAAAGTAAGTAGTAGTAATGTTGTGTAAATAGAGTAGATGATAGATAAAATAATAAGAGCGAGATATATGATAAACTGAAATGCTTAGATTAAATTCATAATTGTTTGGAATGCGGAAAGAAAATCAGCTAGTAAAAAAAATGGGATGCATGGTGCTTTTGTTTAGCCTTGCTACCCCGAAGCTTTCTGGCCCTTGATGGTTCTAATTGACCAGTTGCTGAGGCGTTCTCCTTGATTCATAGCTTGTATGGAAGGGCCTTCTCCCCTTCCTCCTCGAAAAGAACACAGCAGTCCATATCATCATCCTCCAGAAACAGATTCTTCATGGCTGCCAATACTTCATCTTCCTCTGACCTGTATATAGTATTTGCCGGTTGGAAAGTCTGCTCCAGGATATGTATTGGAAGCTCCAGCAGATAGTAGGGGCTGCACCATGGTGGCGACCAGTTCTGGAATTCTTCCCAAGTATAACTGTACCCTAACCCGAAAGTAGTGCCATGCTTCTTTAGTTTGATGGGCTTAGTGATCCCCTGGAGGTTTTTGCTGAGTCCCTTTCCAAGTTCGTACCCACACCAATTCAGGATACTTTCAATCTTGTTATCCCATCATTTGTCCTTGTCTACAGCGTTGACCCTTTCAATGTGGTGTATGTTTCTCCACCTATTCTCCTTCTACCTCCAATTATTGGGATGGTATGGCGATTATATATGGGGTTGCTACCATCGCCATGAATAATCACCTCTTGGTGATTCCATTCAAACTTCACTGCCTGATGCAGGGTTGATGCTACAGCTCCAGCGGCGTGGATCCATGGTCATCCCAGTAGTAAGTTGTATGATTCTAGGATGTCTATTACTTGAAAATCAACATCGAACCAAGTTGGCCCCATTTGTAGACATAAACTGATCTCCCCAATAGTGGACCTTTGGGAACCATCGAAGGCTTTGACATTGATGGCCCCGTCTTTGATCTCGTGCTGGCTCTTTCCCAAGGTTCTGAGAGTTATCAGCGGATAGATGTTGAGGCTGGATCCTCTATAGATCAAGACTCTAGTGATGAAATAATCCTCGCATTGCACGGTGATGTGCAGTGCCTTGTTGTGGCTTAGTCCTTCCGGTGGCAGCTCATCTTTGTGGAAGGTGATTTTGTGGCTCTCCAGTACTTGCCCTACCATATTTTCCATTTCGCCTCCAGTTATGCTGCTGGGCACATAAGCTTCGCTCAGTATCTTTATCAAGGCATTTTTGTGCGCGTCAAAGCTCTGCAAAAGTGCTAGGATGGAGATCTGTGCTGGTGTTTTGTTTGATTTCTCAACAATCGAGTATTCTTTAGCTTGTATTTTCCTCTAAAGATCATCGTGCCCAGTTTCAATAGGCTGCCTAGAGGCTTTCTTACTGGACTCAGCTAGGTGTTCTGGGTGTAAACCCTACCTATTCTGGTCATGCCCTACGCAGCAATTGTTTCTCATGTCTTGGTCTTCCCTTTTCTCCTAGTTTCGGCCGTATAATCCCATGGTATGGCATTTGAGTGGAATGGTGTTATGTCGGACATTGCCATAAGAATAGGTACCCTTGGTGGTAACATAGCAACTTCAAAATGTGCAAGTGCTTTTGGAACTCCAAATTCAACCTCAATTGGTCTGGGCACCTTTGCAGAAGAAGGCGCTTCAAATTCGAGAGGTATGGACATGTTTAATCCATCGTCGCTGGAGGGTTGATTCTACACAACAATTAGGTTAAGTGTGACCACTGGTCTCTTTGGTTCATCACCCTCAGCAATCAAACCTATCGACCCTTTGGAGTCCCAATCATCCTCGATCTCGATCATGTGAATGTCTCCACCTTTATGGTCAGGCAAAGGGTTGTTGTGAACATTAGGAGCAGGCTCCTTTGCTACGATGACCTTATTATCGATCAGGGTTTGAATCTTGTCCTTCAATGAGCAGCACTCGTCAAGGGTGTGTCCTTTCATGCCAGAGTTGTACGCACAGGTCTTGTTAGGGTTGACCCACTGGGAAGGATTTTCTGGAGTTATGGCTGGGATAGGGGTGACGCAACCAGTAGCTTTAAGTCTCTCGTATAGCTAGTCAATTGGTTCGGTGATGGCTGTGTATTGTCTAGGAGGTCTACAGTCAAAAATTAGCCTAGGTCTAGGGAAATTTTGGTAGGTGGGAAGTGATTGGTAGTGAGAGGGTTGAGCATTATAAGCTTGGTAGACAGGTGCAGGTTGAGAGTATCTGGGTGAGGTGGGTTGATATGTGAAAGGTGGAGACGATTGGTAAACGGGAGGTGGATTTTGATAGGAGGGTGCGGGTGCTTGGTAATTCGGGATAGGCTGATATGTAAGTGGAGGTGACGGGTAAGTGTGGTATTTTAGCGGTGATTTGGCTCCCTCTGAGATCATCACGGCACTCACATCCTTCTTTTTGGACGTGCCACCAAACTTTAAGGCCTTGTTGGTGTCCTACAATGCTTCAAGATTAGTAAATATACCATTCTGAATGCCTTCCTCAATTTTTTCTCCCAGCTTGATGATATCGGAGAATTTATGACCCTCGATCAGTATCAACCTCTCATAATATTGTGGATCCTGGGCCCGGACAAAGAATCTGTTCATCTGTTCTTCTTCTAATGCCGGCCTGACCTTTGCAGCCTCTGACCTCCAACGAGTAGCATACTCGCCGAATGTTTCGGTAGGTTTCTTCTTCAAATTCTGGATGTAGAATACATCTGGTGCATTCTCTGTATTGAATCGGAACCTATCCATGAAATCTGATGCCATGCCTACCCGACTTGCCCATTTCTTAGGGTCCTGGCTGATGTGCCAGGATAAAGCATCCCCCTTCAGACTTCTCATGAAGAGCTTCATACGGATCCTCTCATCCTTTCTGACTCCGACCAGCTTATCGCAATATGTCCTCGGGTGGACTCTGGGATCTCCCGTGCCATCGAACATTTCGAACTTGGGAGGTTTGTACCCCTCCCGAAGTTCAACATCTGGCTGAATGCAGAGGTCCTCATAACTCAGCCCCTCGATACCTTTGTTTACTTCCACGCCCTGAACTTGGCAGGTCAACTTCTTGAGTTCTGCTGCTAAGTTCCTGATGAGAGAGTCTTTTTCATCAGACTCAGGTGCATTTGAGATTGGTTGAGTGTAGTGGGGTACGGTATCCACATAGATAGGAGTGTTGTGGAGATGATCATTTGTGGTGTTTAGTGGTTCGGGAATGAGTAGCGGAGTGTTGTTTGGAGTGTGGCATGTGTTGCAGTGTTGAGTATGAGTGGGTTGTATCTGTGGTTGTAGGGTGTTTTGTGGAGGTACGGGATTCTGGGCGTTGGGAAGGTTAACATTAGGAGCGGTGAGAGAGAATGATAGGTTCGCCAAGTTCCGAACCTGATCCATTTCTTCTCGGAACTTCAATAATTTTTGCTCAAGTTGCGTAGCAGTTTCCTTAGTAACCGGGGTACCCTGAGGAATCTCAGTTCTTTCAACTTCCTTCCTGGCGCTTGAATCTCCCATTCTACCTTTGTTCTTGTTCCGGATAGGAGGAGGAGGAGGAGGAGGAGGCGGAGGGCCCTTGGATCTTGTGGAGTATAATGATGGTGCCAGAATGCACGAACTAACCTTTGGGGAGGGGAATAAAACAAAAGAAAAACAATAGGTAATAAGTTAGTGCGTCTTATGAGAAAAATGTAGTAGTATTGTGCAAAAATATAAATCGTGTCGTAATTTTGGTGCCTCGTTATGCCCGAGGTAGGCCTAGCGACAAATAGTTTTGTAGAACTTATAATGCAAAATGCCTCATTTTGTTGATTAAAAATCAGACGAATCCAAAATGACGTTAAATAACAGAAAGTAAAATATCACTAGTGGCCATTGGCCTCATTACATTAAAATAAAGAATAAAAGTCTACTAACTACTTGGTCCCGGAAGGACCATCCCTAGATTTGGGATCTTTGTCTCCCTCGAACAGCTTCACCAGCTCGCGTAGTCCTAGCAGTAAATAAGCTCGGGCCAAATGTCCGCCTGCATTTCCTTCAGCGTTTTGACAACCTCCTATTTCTTCGAGCAAAGGAGTCATTTCAAAATCCCCAAAGCGGAACACCGACCTGTCACTATCCCAGAACAGTGTCGCAGCCTCTATGATTCTATTGTCAGGCTGGATTTCTAGAAGAGAAATCAAATTCCCTAAGTATTTGCGGACGAGTGTCTGATCACTGGAGTGGAGTTCTTTCCACCAATTCAGCAGCCTTGGATGAATGTTGGTTACCATGCCAAATCTGGGGACTTCGTGCATCATTTTCTGCAAAACAAAGCGTTAGGCCCCTACCCCACTGGACTCGACTATTTAAACCAATAATTAGCATAGCAAACATTTAGTTCTCCAAATAAATGCACAAAACATGGAGGTGTCCATTTGGGTTTCAAAGAAACCCGGTGGACTTTGGACAAGGCTATCCTAATGAGTCATTATGCGGACAACATAACTGACTCGGCTAGGTTTGACCATAATGCATGTACAGTTTAAACATAGTAAGGTTTCCATTGGGGTATTAGACAGGTACCCTTGAGCGGACAACTCAAGAGGGAAAGTCATGGAACCGTCGACTGCACCGCTGATCGACTGGTTTTACCGCAAATACGCCTTTGCCAAATTTAAAGGGTGATAATATTGGAAGGGCGCAACCACTCATTATAAGCGTTGCTATGGTATTTGTTTAGCACGTGCGGAATATGATGTTGAAGATGCAGTTTACAAGAATGAAACAAATTGACATGTATTTTCACGTTCATACAATAATTGCTCAAAATTACAACGGTATTGATGGAAAGCGATAAATGAAAACGTTAAAGAAAAAGAAATAAAAGACAAGTCAGTTTCGAATAGAGGCAGTAAACAAAGCAATAAAAGAAAGCAATAAAGTCACATATAGCATGAAATGGTGAAAGCCTAAAGAATCCCCAGCAGAGTCGCCATGCTGTCGACGCCCCTTTTTTCTAAAGTGAAATCGGGTTTATGACATTCGGGACGACAACTCTATTCCCGTATAAAAATTGGGTTTTAGGAATTGAAGATTCTCGACCTAATGTTTATAGTTCATTAGGAAACTTTTAAGAAATAATTGAGATGAAGAACCAGAGTTCGGGTAAGGGCTAGAAATTATCTCGAGGGAAAGGTGTTAGGCACCCCTCAAAATTTACTAGTGTGGTTCCCAGCCATGTTACAATTGTGACTTTAAGCAAGAAAACATAAGTAAACAAGCAAGAATTACAAATACGAGGGGGTTTTAATATAATAGTTGCAAATAATTTGAAACTAAAAGGAAGTTAAAGAAGCTGAAATTTTTGCGAAGAAAGTAGTTTTAAAATTCAGAATAAATGAGTGAAGAGGGAGAAATTTTACATAATTGCTGGGAGTAGCAGTTAAAGAAGTTGAAGTTTGAGAAAAAGCAATTTTTGAAATAAAAATAAACAGGTAAAGGGAGAGGGGTCCTACGTTTAAAAACAATATGGATCACCCCACACAACATCCGGTAATCGTTTATACACGTGGTGTTATCGCGTGGTCATCATATCCATATCTACCCTTCCGACCCCATTGAGGATTAGCACGGAATGTCTCGTTACTTATTGCATGCTAGTATCCGTCCCAATCTTATCAGTCCCGGAGGCATTTGGACTACTATTCCTAAAGGGAGAGGGTTTTGAGGCCTTTTAAGAGTTTTCAAAGGACAAAATACTAGGGCGTCAATCAAAACACATAATGCAAGTAAAGGGAAAAGCAAATAAGCAAGTAGGGCTCAAATAAGCCTCCTAAAATTAGATAAAGCCATAGAGTTTAGCATGTCTTGCATGTACTGGTTTAGTATTAAATTAAATTAAAGCGATAAGCGGACTGGTTCAACACATATTTTTAGACAGGAAGTCTGCATTAGGCTTACTCGAATGCAGTTGTTTAAGACTGATCATGTTGATTAGTTAATCCTTTTTGTCTATGTGTTGGATGGAACTACTGATTTTAAAACACAAGCTGATTTTAAAGGAAAATTACAGAGTATGAAATAGGTTTCAGAAAAAGGGTATTGTATTGTTATAAAAGTGGTTTAACAACTAAAACGAATTTCATAATGCAGACTGGTTAGAAAAAGAGTTGCCAATTTTTAAACAAAAGAACTGAGTTGCAAACTGACTAGAAGAAATTTGTCAGATAAGTACAAAGAAATGACTTTTAGGCTGATTCAAAAAAATGTTTACCAGAGTTAATGCGAGTAAGTTTAGAAAGAAAAAGTCGTTTGTTTTTAGTAAAATTGATACTGTTTTAAACAAGTGAGACAACTCTGGTTCGAAATCCCTATAGGCATGCTTTCTATATGTGATACTTTTCAAATACTAATAGAAGCTTTATAAACAATAATATCTAGAAATGCCATTTTTATTATTAAACCTAACTGCTTGCCTAATGACGTTATTATATGCAGAGATGCAAACCCCTACAGGCATGGTATCTATATGCATAGTTGCAGAATTCAGAAGTTAAATCCTATAGGCATGCTTTCTATGTATGAAGTTGCACAAATTAGAAACAACATCCTATAGGCATATTTTCTACCCTTTGTGCATAAAATAAACCCCCTTCCCTTTTTCACTAAATCCCCATGAGTTTATACAAATTATTACATCCCAGTAGAACAAAACTGAAATTATAAGTACATCAAAAACTATCAGCTGCATCCGAGTAGCCTAATTCAGACTTAGTGTCTAATAATATGAGATTGAGCCACTTCCGAGATCAAGATTTCCAAAGCCTTCTCTTATCTAGGGTGTTTCAGAGATCCAAGGAGTTTCAGGAACCCCAGGAAGTGCTTACACCCAAGATATTAATCAGGATGAGTTATAGTGCAGTGTGGAAGAGCCAACCCTCAAGTGTCCAAGTTTAGAGGGAGCTCAAGAGTCCCAAGGTAAGGCTCACAAGAGAGGGGCAAAACTTAAGTTCTAAGAATGAGTGCAAGTGCAATAGAGGGGGGAGAGAATGCCAAGGCAGACTGGTGGTCATATATAACCATGAGGTAGGTTGGCACACTCCTGACCAAGCCTGTTCAGCCAGCAAATAAGAGCACAGACCTATTGAATGTCAGACTATGGTGTAGACTATGATTAGGACATTACCAGACCAAGGTCTTAAGCTCAGGATACATATAAAGGGGGAAGTGGAATGGGAATTGAAAGAGTTTAGGACTCAGGGAGTCCAGTCCATAAACATGAACAATAATGTCGAGTGTTGTCATGTTTCTGCACCCTAACTCAACATACAAAAGGAATTGGGGGATAGGGATTCATGTAGGAGCATAGCAAAGAAACAAACCAACTTGCAAAAAATTACATTATGGAAGCCAAACAAGGAATGAACTGGAGAATAAACACATAGGGGAGTGGCAGAAATTATACAAAGATAACATACTAGTTGCAGAAAAAGCAAGCAAACCAAAGCAGGATTTTTTCAGCCAAACCACAGTCAGAGAAGAGAATTTTAAGCTTATGAATTCAGAGAACCCAAGTATTTTTTATAAAATCTAAGTGTATTTGAGAGAAGAAGTAATGACTTGTTCGTGTTTGAACCTGTTTGAAAGGGAAGAAGTACAGGTATTTATAGTTTTGAAAACGAGTAGAAAATAAGGTAACAAATACGATTTCAACACAAACATGGAAATAATCACAGCCAAAATCAATTAACATTAGTTTTTCCCTTTAATCAAGGGATTACTACTCAACGGACACTAACAGGGTTAATATAAGGAAAGAACATCAATTTGTAAGCAGAATGATTGTTGACATAAAAGGAGCAGTAAAACCATATAGTAAAGGATTAAGTCTAAATACATGAGTGTACTTATTTTTGGAAAGGATCTGGTAAGGCCATACAAAGAGGGAGAATCAATTAATCCTTAACGGGCGAGTAAAAAAAATCAGAACTGCACAAGGAAAAGTTTTGAAAATCAATTACGAGTTTGAAAATCAATCACAGAAGGGACTCAGTATATAAATGAGGTGCACAAGTAATAGACATGTGAGATCAAGTTATGGCAAGAAGAGGTAGCATATAGTAATAGCATGATAGTCACGTAGGTCAAATTTCATTGGCTTAGTAATAGAGAAAAGATCAAAAGCATGCAAAAGTTAGGTGAAAACCTTTCTGAGAACATAGTCGAGTTTGACAGATAGCAAGAACTCAGAACAAAGCTGAATCACATAAAGAAAAGAGATGCTGAAGTTTAAAGGAAGCAGATTGAGCAATTTCAAATAGACGAGTTGCACAAATAAACTCGGGAACTCGAATAGATCTCAAAGAACTAGGGTTTTCGAAATCAGTAGAGTTTAGAGGCGATAAACAAGTTAAACAAATGAATAGTCTCAAAATCTCAAATAAACCCCAAAAATTAGGGTTTTCAACACTAATCAGGTGCAAATAAAGTAAATCAAACAGATAGACTCAGAAACTCAAACAAATCTCCAAAAATTAGGTTTTCAACACCAATCAAACTTAGAGATGATAAACAAATGAATCAAATAAAATATTTAACAAACAGACTCAGAAACCCTAGTTTGAAATCAAAAGATTTTAAAAAGGAAAATTGGGGAAAACGTTTAAAACATCACATATAGCACAGATCGAGCATATATCCAAACAAATAAACAAAAAATAACCTCGAATAGGCTAGGGTTTTTGAGAACCCTAGAAACGAGAAAGGCTTGGAAGAAACAAGATCAAATCTGGAGTTGATAACGTCGGAACCAGGCTTAGGAGGCTAAGACACGCCGGAGCAAGGCCTGAGATGGTTGAGAAACTCGAATCGACGAAGGTCTGGGCGAAGACCCTTGAAGTCTGGCCTCGAACCTTCAGGTATCAAGCACGTGAGAGTAGTAGGGGTTGAGAATAGGTCGTCCATGGTTAGAACAGACATGGATTCCGTTGGATTTGGGGTTGGAGATGGAAGAGAGCGATTAGGGTTTTGAGAGAGCTCGAGAACGTTTGAGAGAAGAGAGGAGTTAGAGGCGGCGCTTCTGAAAAAATAGAGTAGGGTTTAGGGGTCGTTTGGAATTAAAAAGTAAAGAAGAGATTTGGGTTATTGATCAAAAATGATCAACGGCTTAGATTTTAAAAAGAAAATAGGCAGGTTTGGGCAATTGTATCAGGTAATCAGGTTTAAATTGATTTGGGGGATTGGGATTGGGTTGAATTGGGGTGCAAATTGGGCTGTAATTGAAATGAAATTGAGGGTAGATTTTAATTAGCCAATTTTTCCCTTTTATTTTATAAAAAGGTAATAATGGTTAAAAAAAATAAATTAAAAATACTGATTAAACAAATATTACATAAATAACTTAAAAATACTGGAACTAATTTTGTAATTATAAAATGCTATTAATCACAAAATAGGCTATAATTGCAATTATATGCAATTTAGCTTTAAAAATGCCAAATAAATTTGTAAAAACATGCAAAAATTACCTTAATTATATTTTGGTAAAAATGTGAGAATAAAATGAATTATTCACCAAAAATGATAATTTTGAGAATAATTATTGGATTTTGTTATATTAAAATAGGCAATAAATTGGTTTAAAAATCATTAAAATGCCAAAAATCTTGGATGTGATTATATATGAGCATATATGTTATTTCGGAAGTATTTTGGGTATAAAATTACCTAGGAAAAAATTTGGTATCAACATCAGGCATCAGATGTTCCACAGGCCGCCCAGCCAGCTAGAGGCGGGGGTAGAGGTGTTAGAAGGGAAGGTTGAGGATTTAGAGGTGGAGCTCGGACCGCCAGAGGTGGAGGCCAGCTAGTAGCAGGCCGTCCTAGAGAAGTAGATCAGGGTGGTAGGGCCCAGCCCTGATGTTATGCTCTTCATGCCAGACCCGAGGTAGAGGCTTCATATACGGTTATTACAGGTATGGTTCTGGTTTGTGATAGGGATGATTCAGTGTTGTTTGATCTGGGGTCTATGTACTAGTATGTGTCATCTTATTTTTCCTCATACCTGGTCATGCCTAGTGATCCATTGAGTGTTCTTGTTTATGTGTCTTCAGCGGTGGGTGATTCCATTATGGTCGATCGAGTCCATCATTCTTGTATTATGGTTATTGGGGGTCTTGAGAATCGTGTAGATTTGTTGCTTTTAGACATGGTTGACTTTGATATTATATTGGGGATGGACTGATTATCACCTTACCATGCTATCTTGGACAGTTGCCAACATTGTGACCTTAGCTTTATCGGGTATGCCTTATTTAGAGTGGAGAGGTACTCCAGGTCATTCTACCCACTGTGTTATCTCATATGTGAAGGCTCGACGTATGATCGAAAAGGGATGTTTGGCCTATTTGGATTATGTTCGCGATTCTAGTGCTGGGGTTCCCCTCTATTGATTCTATATCCGTTGTTCGTAAGTTCCCTGATGTTTTCCCTTCAGACCTGTCGGGTATGCCACCCGACAGGGATATTGACTTTTGTATTGATCTGATACCGAACACTCAGCCCATTTCTATCCCACCGTATTATATGGCGCCACCTGAGTTGAAAGATCTAAAGGAATAGTTGCAGGATTTGCTCGTGAAGGGTTTTATTAGACCTAGTGTTTCGCCTTAGGGTGTGCCAGTGTTATTTGTCAAGAAAAAGGATGGTCAATGAGAATGTGTATTGATTACGGACAATTGAACAAGGTCACAGTCAAGAATAAGTATTCACTGCCAAGGATTGATGATTTGTTCGACCAGCTTCAGGGTGCCAAGGTATTTTCCAAGATTGACTTGCAATCTGGCTACCATCAGTTGAGGATTAGGGCGTCTGATGTCCCTAAGACAGCTTTTGGCACTCGGTACTGGCATTATGGGTTCTTGGTCATGTCATTCGGGTCGACAAATACCCTAGCAGCTTTCATGGACTTGATGAACTGAGTGTTCAGGCCTTATTTGGATTCATTCATGATAGTGTTCATTAATGATATATTGATATATTCCCTCAACCAAAAAGAGCACGAGCAGCACCTTAGAGTGGTTCTTCAGACTTTGAGGGATAGTCAATTATATGCCAAGTTCTCTAAGTGTGAGTTCTAGCCGAGTTCAATTGTATTTTTGGGTCACATTGTATCATCGGAGGGTATTCAAGTGGACCCGAAGAAGATTGAGGCAGTCAAGAACTGGCCTAGACCAGCATCAGCTACAGAGATTCGGAGTTTCTTAGGGTAGGCAGGCTATTATCGACTGCTCGTGGAGGGGTTTTCTTCTATTGTAGCCCCGATGACCAGATTGACCCGGAAGGGTGCCCAGTTCAGATGGTTGTATGAGTGTGAGGTGAGCTTTCAGAAGCTCAAAACAACTTTAACTACGGCTCTGGTGTTGGTTTTGCCCACAGGTTCTGGGCCTTATACAGTCTATTGTAATGCTTTCCGTGTTGGGCTAGGAGTATTGTTGATGCAGGATGGCAAAGTCATTGCCTATGCTTCTAGGTAGTTGAAGATTCATGAGAAGAACTATTTGGTTCATGATTTGGAGTTGGCAGCCATAGTTCACGCTTTGAAGATTTGGAGGCATTATCTGTATGGCGTGGCATGTGAGGTATTCACATATCACAAGAGTCTTTAGTACTTGTTCAAGCAAAAGGAGTTGAATTTGAGGCAGAGGAGGTGGTTGGAGTTGTTGAAGTATTATGATATCACCATTTTATATCATCCAGGAAAGGCCAATGTGGTGGCCAATGCTTTGAGTAGGAAGTCAGTCAGTATGGGCAGTCTTGCTTATATTTCGGTCGGTGGGAGGCCGCTTGCTTTTGATGTTCAGGCTTTAGCCAATCAGTTCATGAGATTGGATGTTTCTGATCCCAGTCGTATGTTAGCTTGCACGGTCGCTCGTTCTTCATTGTTGGACCGTATTCGTGATCAGCGGTATGATGATCCCCATTTCTATGTCCTTTGAGACACGGTGCAGCTCGGAGGTGCCAGGCATGTTACCTTAGATCATGATGGAGTTTTGAGATTGCAAGGTCGAGTATGTGCGCCTAATGTGGATGGGCTCCGGGAGTTGATTTTGGAGGAGGTCCATAGCTCCCGATACTCTATTCATCCGGGCACCGCGAAGATGTATGAGGATTTGCAGCAGCATAATTGGTGGCATAGAATGAAGAAGGATATCGTAGCATATGTGGCTCATTGTTTGAATTGTCAGCAGGTTAAGCACGAGCATCAGAGACATGGTGGTTTATTTCAGAGGATTGAACTTCCCAAGTGGAAGTGGGAGCAGATCACTATCGACTTTGTTACTGGGCTTCCGCTGACTCGGAAGAAGTTCGATGCAATATGGGTCATTGTTGATAGGATGGCCAAGTCAGCGCATTTCATTACTGTGGCAGTCTTCTACTCTTCTGAGAGGTTTTCTGAGATCTATATTCGGGAGATTATTTCCCTTCATGGTGTGCCCGTATCTATCATTTCGGATCGGGGTACACGGTTTACCTCACGCTTTTGGAGAGCAGTTCAGTGATAGTTGGGTACACGGGTTGAGTTGAGCACAGCATTGGATCCCCAGATGGACGGTCAGTCCGAGCGGACTATTCAGATTTAGAGGTTATGCTCCAGGCTTGTGTTATTGACTTTGGAGGATTGTGGGATCTGTTTTTGCCTTTAGCATAGTTTGCCTACAATAACAGCTACCAGTCGAGCATCCAGATGGCTCTTTATGAGGATTTATATTGTAGGCGGTGTCGGTCTCCGGTTGGATGGTTTGAGCCGGGAGAGGCTTGGTTGTTGGGTACAGATCTGGTTCAGGAGGCCTTGGACAAGGTCAGGATCATTCGGGATAGGCTTCGTTCAGCTCAATCCAAGCAAAAGAGCTATGCAGACCGCAAGGTTCGAGATGTGGCTTTTATGGTTGGAGAGCAGGTATTGCTCCGAGTGTCACCTATGAAGGGCTTGATGAGATTTGGGAAGAAGGGCAAGGTTATCCCTAGGTTCATTGGCCTATTGGAGATTCTTGATCGATTGCGAAAAGTGTCTTACAGAGTTGCTTTGCCTCCAAGCTTATCATCCGTGCATCCAGTGTGTCATGTGTCCATGCTTTAGAGGTATCACGGTGATCCAGCCCACGTGTTAGATTTCAGCACTGTCCAGTTGGACAAGGACTTGTCTTATGAGGAGGAGCAGGTAGCTATTCTAGACCGGCTGGTTCATTAGTTAAGATCCAAGATTTTCCATTTCGTTCATGTTCAGTGGAGAGGTCAGCCTCCTGAGGCATCGACCTGGGAGTCCAAGTCCGATATGCAGAGCCGTTATCCTCATCTTTTCCCCGACTCAGGTACTTCTTTCTTCTGTCCGTTCGAGGATGAATGGTTATTTTAGAGGTGGAGAATGTGACGACCCAAATGGTCATCACCTATTTTTAATTAATTCTATGCTTTCGAGGCCTTGAAAACCTTATTTAGAGTGGTCTCGATTTGCGTGCACAGCCCGGCCGCATAGCCGGAAAGCTTAAATATGAAATTTTGTGAAAAATACTAAGTTTTGATGTTAAAATGAATAAATTTGACTTTGGGCAATATTTTAGGTAAACGGACCCGGACCCGTAATTTGACGGTCCCGTAGGGTCCGTAAGAAATGGGGGACTCGAGCGTATGCCCAGAATCGAATTTCCGAGGTCCCGAGCCCGAGAAATGAATTTTTAAAGGAAATTGTTTTTATGAAATTTAGAAGGAAAATTAAAATAAAATTTGATTAGAACATGTTGGTATCGGGCCCATATTTTGGTACCGGCGACCGGTACAGATCTTATATGTGAATTAAGATGTTCTTGTAAAATTTGGTTAAAAACGGACGTCATTTGATGTGATTCGAACTTGAAATCCAAAATTTTGAACTTGATGAAATTTGAGAAAATTTCTTTATTTTGAGGATTGATTCATTGTTTTTGAGGTTATTTAGGCGATTTGATCACACGGATAAGTTTGTATGATGTTGTTGAGTTAGTGCATGTGTTTGGTTAGGAGCCCCAAGGGCTTGGGTGTATTTCGGAGGTGTTTTGGAATAGTTTTAGGCTTATGAAAGTTGCAGGTTTTCCAGTTCTAGTATGGCCTTCTTCGCGTTCGCGGGAGGACCCTCGCGAACGCGATGAGTAAATCTTGCTGAAGGAAAATTTCTTCTACGCGAATGCGTAAACCAAATCCCGAACGAGAAGCATAGGGGGATCTCCCTTCGCGAACGCGAGCTTCGAATCACGAACGCGAAGGCTTAATGCCTGGGTTGGGGAGGGTCACCACTTTGTGCATTGCGAATGCAGCCACTGCCTCGCGAACGCGTAGGCTTGAGGAGCCAAAGCTCCGCGAACGTGAGCCGCCTTCCGCGAACGCAATGGTCTGCCTGACCTAACGCATCGCAAACACGATGAATAAATCAGCCCAGTTATTTTAAGTTCCAAAAATAGAACCATTATGGGAGTTCACCAAAATTTCACAAACTCTTTCTTCTCCAAAGTTCTAGGGCAACTTTTGAAGCATTCTTTCACCAAATATTCTTGGGTAAGTAATCTCCAGCTCATTTTCTTCCATTCTCATCAACATCTAATGAATTTCTAGTTAGGGATTTGGGTAGAGTTAGGGATTTTTTATTTTTCTTGATTTAGACCTCATTTTTGGAGTTGAATTTGAAAACAAATTATATATTTGGGCTTGTGGGTGAATGGGTGATTTGATTTTGGTCTGAACTTCATGTTTTGACCAAGCGGGCTCGGGGTCGATTTTTTAGTTTTTGGGAAGAATGATGGAAAAGCTATAATTAAGCATTGGATTCGAATTGTTAAGCATTATTTGGTGTTATGAAGTCATTTATGTATAGATACAATTGATTTGGAGCCAAATCCGAAAGGAAAGGCGGTTATTGAGGATTGAGTTGGCTGTGGGAGTTCGAGGTAAGTGTTTGGTCTAACCCTAGCTTGAGGGATTAGGAGTTGAGTCATATTTGCTATGTGTTTCTTGTTGAGTACGACGTATAGGCATGGTGACGAGTACCTATACATTGGTGTCGAGCCTGACCGTGAGTCTCAAATTGATACTTGTTGAATTCTTTAATAAAGCTATGGTTGAAATAATGGGTAAATCTGTGGTATTGAGCAAAGGCTTAGTTTATTTTCGTGGAAGTTAAATATGAGTTAGAAATGATGATAGTAGAGATGATTAGAAGTTGAATTGAGATTCGTTATAGCTGATTCTCCCTTGCCTGGACATATATATACTTACTGTTGAGTTCCCTTGCTGGGTGTGATGACCCGGCCGGTCGTCTTAAGAATTAACGCCTCGATCCCCTATTAAATGCTTCCCCTAAGTTCATTTCTGCTATTTTGGTTTGCCGGGACGTTCGGTGTTGAGTTTCGAAGAGTTTTGGGACACTTAGTCCCTAAATGAGAGTTTAAGTGTTGAAAAGTGGTCTATAGATGGAACAGTATGAAGACGGCCTCGAAATGGAAATCGAATGGTTTCGTTAGCTCCTTTAGGTGATTTCGGGGTTGGGAGCGTGTTCAGAATGTATTTTGGAAGTCCGTAGCTAATTTAGGCTTGAAATGCCGAAGTTTGAATTTTTGAGGTTTTCGGTCCAATAGTGAGTTTTTAATCCAAGGGTCGGATTGGAATTCCGGAAGTTGCAGTAGCTCTATCATGTCATTTGGGACGTGTGTACAAAATTTCAGGTCATTCGGTTGTGTTTTGTGTAGGTTTTTGATCGAAAGTGTGTTTTGATAAAATTTGAGGTCCTTAGGCTTAAATAATTGATTAATTCGGGTTTCTGGTGTTGTGTAAGGTGTTTTAAGGATTGGTACAAGTATGAATAGGGTAATAGGTGTTATTGGTGCTGTTGGTTGAGGTTCCGGAGGTCTCGGGATGATTTCGGATGGTTGACGGGAAGATCGGAGAAGTGCTGCAGCAACTGAAGTTTTTCTCTTCTGATATTTTTGCTTCTGCACCTTGGGAACCGCAAAAGCGGAGTCGTAGAACCGACCTTGTCATCGCATAAGCGGGTTCGGGCATAATCTTTAGGATCCGCAGAAGCGGACTCGCACCTGCGAAATAGCAACCGCAGAAGCGAAACTATGGGTTTTGATGGAACCGCAGAAGCGGCTTAAAATCCGCAGAAGTAGAGTCGCATCTGCGACATTGCAATCGCAGAAGTGGAATTTTAGATTTTTAAATGGAACTATAGAAGCGGCTTAGTTTCCGCAGATTGGGTCCATTAATCGCAGAAGCGAAAAACACTGTTCAGATATAGAGATTTTGAGGGTTAGTTTTCAAAAGTTAGAAAAATAAAATTTGAGCTCCGGAGAGGGCGATTCTGAGTGGGTTTTGAAGAGGAGTTCATTGGGTAACATTTCTCTAATCCCTTCTAGTTATATTCCATCATTATGTAGTTAAATCCATCATTTAAATTCGAATTGAGGACAAAAAATTGGAAAAATTGGAAGGAACTTCATAGACTAAATTGTTGAGTTTTGAGTGGGTGTTTGACCTCCGATTGGGAGATTATTATATGTTTAGACTCGTGAGAGTACGAGGGTTCTGAAAATGTGAAATTTTTTTGATTCTGAGTCATCAGCCTAAAGGGCATTTTGGTCATTTTACCTAATTTCACGCCTTAGCTTTAAATTAAATAGTAGAATCAGTTGTTTGCGATATTATTTACTATATGTAATTGAATTGAATAGATTTGGGCCATTTGGAGTCAGATACTCGTGGCAAAGGCTTGGTTTCTAGTTGATTGTTATGCCGGTTCGAGGTAAGTGGCTTGTCTAACCTTGTGTGGGGGACGTTTCCCCTTAGGATATGATATTTGGTAATTGAATGCCTTGTACGTGAGGTGATGAGCGCGTACTTGAGATAATTGGTTGAAATCTGTTTTTACTTGAAGTATTTAAATTGAGTTTTTTTCTTGCTTATCTGTTTATTTTGAATTGCGAGTTATCCGATGCTAGTTTAGAGAAGCATGTTTATTTGATTTATTTGCTTAAATGCTTAAATTGTCCTGGTTGTACTACGTGAAGCGTGTTAGGCTAGGATTTTCTATTACTTGTCCTGATTTTAGCATTTATCCTAATGTTTTGGGCTGTTATTGTGTGTTTTAAATTGGGACTACGGGACGACATCCCGGGAGATCCCCCTGTACTTGTTATGTTCTGGACTTAGGTGCGGGATACCAAGAGATCCCTGGCACATGTAAATGTAAGTTTTGAGGATACCAAGAGATCCTCGGGATACCAAGAGATCCCTGGCACATGTAAATGTAAGTTTTGAGGATACCAAGAGATCCTCGGGATACCAAGAGATCTCTCATGTATATGATGAGGATACCAAGAGATCCCTCGTGTATATTTTGAGGATACCAAGAAATCCCCGGCTGTTATTTCTTGTTGTGAGTAGTATTCCTTATATTATTTTGTTTCAGTTTCCTATTGTTGTTTTCCCTTATTTATCCTGTTCAGATTCTCGCTGTAGACTTTATCTATACTATTTTTCCTTATCTTATCATATATTATGTTTATCTTAGTAGGGCCCTAACCTTCCTCGTCACTACCCAACCGAGGTTAGGCTTGGCACTTACTGAGTACCGCTGTGGTGTACTCATGCCCTTTCTGTGCATGTTTTTTCATGTGCAGAACCAGGTAGCTCTGCCCAGGCGTATCATCCTCGAGGAGGAGAGATCTAGTAGAGATTTTGAGGTACATCTGCCACGTCCGCAGACCTAGAGTCTTTTTCTTATTCTAGCTTTAGCAGTTAGTTTTTCTCCTTTTTGTACTATTCATTTTAGACATTCTGGAGTTAGAGCCATGTATTTACTTTTTGTTAGCCTATGTTCCCGTGAGTTTTCGGGTTTTGGGGTGATGTTGTAGACTTCCGCATTATTGAGTAATATATGCTGAGCGGCATCTCTTATACAATTTTCTTTCAATTATTCATTTTTAAATAATTTATTCCGCAAGTTATGTTGTTATTCTGCATTGTTAGGCTTACCTAGTTGTAGGAACTAGGTGCCATCACGACATGTTCACGGAGGACGAACTGGGGTCGTGACAAGTTGGTATCAGAGCTCTAAGTTCATAGGAGTCACGGAACACAAGCCGATTATTTAGAGTCTCGCTGATTGGTACGGAGACGTCTATACTTATCTATGAGAGGCTATGTAACTGTTTAGGAAAAATCTTCATTTCATTTGAATTCCTTGTCGTGCGATATTTTTGACATTAATTCTAAACTTCTGACTTCTATTCTCTCACACATGGTGAGGACACATGCTACTCGAGATGATCATGCACCCGCGCCCCTTACTGCAGCTGTCAGAGGCCGGGGCTGGGGGAGAGGTCGAGGACGCGCACGTGGTGTAGCTAGAGCACCTACGTGAGCTGCCACCGAGGCACCACCAGCAGATCTAGCCGAAGCCCAGGCACTTGGCACGCCTACTACTGCCACTACTACTCCAGCTCTCCAGGAGACTTTGGTGTTCGTGAGTATGTACACCACCTTGGCTCAGGCAGGGTTACTTTCCCTTGCTACAGCCATGTCCCAGGCTGGGGGAGGAGCACAGACTCCTGTCGTCTACACTCCTGAGCAGTGAGTGCAAGTTGAGCAGGCTCCCGAGATTATTCTAGCACCGCCTGCAGTGCTAGGTCAGCCCGAGGATAGGTCAGTTGCTTCAGAGGACGAGCAGTGGAGACTTGAGAGGTTCAAGAAGTATGATCCCCCAGTATTCAGTGGATTAGCATCAAAGTATGCCTTGGGATTTCTAAAGGAGTGCCACCGTATTCTTCGCACTATGGGCATAGTAGAGTCCAGCGAGGTTTCCTTTACTGCTTTTCAGCTACAGGGAGCCGCCTATGATTGGTGGCGCACTTACAAGATAGACAGTCCAATCGAGGCTGCTATGCTGACTTGGACCCTGTTCTCAGATATGTTTATAAGAGATTTTGTCCCTAGAGTCTCGGGGATGCACGGCGCGCAGAGTTTGAGCATTTGTGCTGGGGTGCTATGACCGTTTCGGAGTATGCTATCCGTTATACCAGGTTGGCCAGACATGCACCGGCCTTGGTTTCTACAGTCCTGGAGAGGGTTTGCAGGTTTATTGAGGGTCTTATCCCATCCATCAGATCTAGCATGGCTCGACAGTTGGAGATGGACATTCCTTATCAGGAGGTAGTGAGCATTGCTAGGAGGATCGAGGGTATGTTCGCCAGGGAGCGACTGGAAAGGGAGGCCAAGAGGTCTCGAGAGTCGAGCCACTACTCTGGTGCCCGTACCCCAGCAGCAGGTCGTCACGTAGGGGTTACGTGGGTCGTCCTGTTCATTTAGCTCTTCGAGCAGCCAGCAGTGCTCCAGCTCCGCCTATAACTCAGGAGCCTTACTATGCACCACCAGTTTCTAGCGCGCCTCCTGCGTGGGGTGCATTCGGAGGTCAGTCTAGCAGGTCTGGCCCAATCCAGTAACAGCCACCGCGCCCTCCCAGAGCTTGTTTTGAGCGTGGAGACACCCGCCATATGGTGAGGGATTTCCCTAGACTTGGGAGGAGTGTGTCCCCACAGACTTCTCAGCCACAGCGCGCTCAGCAGAGTTCTCAAGCCATGATCACAGCTCCAGCTGCTACCCCACCTGCCCAGCCAGCTAGGAGTGGAGGTCGGGGAGATAGAGGTTGCCCTTGAAAGAAGGGCCGGGCTAGATATTATGTTATTCCTACTCGTACCGAGGTTTTTGCCTCCGACTCCGTCATTACAGGTATTATACTGGTTTGTCACAAAGAGGAATCGGTTCTATTCGATCCGGGCTCTACTTATTCCTATGTGTCTTCTTACTTTGCTTCGCATTTGGGTGTGCCTCGGGATTCTTTGAGTGCCCTCGTTTATGTTTCTACTCCTGTGGGGGATTCTCTTGTTGTGGACCCTCGTTTATCGCTCATGTTGGTTACTATTTGTGGTTTTGAGACCAGAACAGATTTATTTTTACTCGGTATGGTTGATTTTGACATTATTTTAGGCATGGCCTGGTTGTTGCCCCATTTTGCTATTCTTCATTGTCATGCCAAGACCGTCACGCTGGCTATGCCAGGTATTCCGCATATTGAGTGGAGTGGTACTTTAGATCACACTCCTAGTAGAGTTATCTCTTTTCTTAAATCTCAGCGTATGGTTGAGAAGGGGTGTGTCGCGTATTTAGCTTATGTGAGAGATGTCAATGCTGATACCTCTTCTGTTGATTCAGTTCCTGTGGTACAGGATTATCCTGACGTGTTTCCAGCTGATCTTCCGGGCATGCCACTTGATAGAGACATTGATTTTGGCATTGATCTGTTGCCGGGAACTCAGCCCATTTCCATTCCTCCGTATTGTATGGCTCCTCCTAAGTTGAAGGAGTTGAAGGATCAGTTGCAGCAATTGCTTGATAAGGGTTTTATTCGACCCAATGTTTAATCGTGGGGTGCTCTAGTCTTGTTTGTGAAGAAGAAGGATGGTTCTATGCGTATGCGTATTGATTAACGCCAGTTGAACAAGGTTACAATGAAGAACCATTATCCTTTGCCTCGTATTGATGATCTGTTTTACCAGCTTCAGGGTGCACAGGTGTTTTCTAAGATTGATTTGCGCTCAGGTTACCATCAGTTGAAGATTCGGGAGCCATATATCCCGAAGACTGCTTTTAGGACTCGGTATGGCCATTAGGAGTTCCTTGTTATGTCATTTGGGTTGACCAATGCCCCAACAGCTTTGATGCATTTAATGCATAGTGTGTTCAGGCCATATCTCGACTCGTTCGTCATTGTTTTCATAGATGATATTCTTGTATACTCCCGGAGTCGGGAAGATCATGAGCAGCACTTGAGGACAGTGCTTCAAACCCTGAGAGAGAAGAAGTTATATGCAAAGTTCTCAAAATATGAGTTTTGGTTGATTTTTGTGGAATTCTTAGGCCACGTTATTTTGAGTGAGGGCATTTGTGTGGATACGAGGAAGATAGAGGCCGTGTAGAGTTGGCCCAGACCGTCCTCAGCTATAGAGATTCACAGTTTCCTAGGTTTGGCGGGCTACTACCGTCATTTTATGGAGGAATATTCATCGGTTGCGGCCCCTATGACTAGATTGACCCATAAGGGTGCTCCATTTCAGTGGACAGAGGAGTGTGAGTCGAGCTTTCAGAAGCTTAAGACAGCTTTGACTACAGCCCCAATTTTGATGTTGCCTACCGGTTCGGGGTCTTATACTATCTATTATGATGCCTCGAGAGTTGTCCTCGGAGCGGTGCTGATGTAGGACGGTAGGGTGATTGCCTACGCATCTAGACAGTTAAAGATACATGAAAAGAATTACCCTGTCCACAACCTTGAGCTAGCTGCTATTGTTCACGCCTTGAAGATATGACGTCATTATTTGTACGGTGTGCCTTGTGAGATTTATACTGACCATCGAAGTTTGCAGCAAATGTTCAAGCAAAAGGATCTAAATATGCATCAGAGGAAGTGGTTAAAGTTGCTGAAAGATTATGATATTACTATTCTGTATCACCCGGGCAAGGCCAATGTGGTGGCAAATGGCTTGAGTCGCCGGGCGGAGAGTTTGGGGAGTTTGGCATATTTACCAGCTTCAGAGAGGCCTATGGGGATGGACGTTCAGGACTTAGCAAGCTATTTTGTGAGATTGGATCTTTCGGAGCCCAGTCGGGTTCTAGCTTGTGTGGTTTCCCGATCTTCCTCATTTCATCGTATCAGGGAGCAGCAGTATGAAGACCCTCATTTGCTTGTCCTTAAGGACAAGGTCCAGCATGGAGATGTGAGAGATGTGACCATCGGAGGTGACGGGATATTAAGGATGCAGGGCCGGATTTGTGTGCCCAATTTTGATGGGCTTCGAGAGTTGATTCTAGCAAAGGCCCATAGTTCGTGGTACTCCATCTATCCGGGTGCCACGAAGATGTATCAGGACTTGAGGAAGCACTATTGGTGGAGGCAGATGAAGAAAGATATAGTTGGTTATGTGTCTAGATGCCTCAATTGCCAGCAGGTGAAGTATGAGCACCAGCGACCGGGTAGGTTGCTTCAGCAAATAGAGATTCTGGAGTGGAAATGGGAGCGCATCACCATGGATTTTGTATGTGGACTCCCACGGACCTTGAAGAAGTTTGATGCCATTTGGGTCATTGTGGATTGGCTGACCAAGTCAGCTCATTTCATTCATATGTGTACCACTTATTCATCAGAGCGGTTGGCGGAGATTTATATCCGGGAGATCGTCTGTCTGCACGGTATTCTAGTTTCTATTATTTCATACAGAGGTACTCAGTTTACATTGCGATTCTGGAGAGTCGTGTAGCAGGAGCTAGGTACTCGGGTGCAGTTGAGCACAACATTTTACCCTCAGACAGACGGACAGTCCGAGCGCACCATTCAAATTCTTGAGGATATGCTCTGTGCGTGTGTGATTGAGTTTGGAGGGTCTTGGCATCAGTTCATTCCATTGGTGGAGTTTGCTTACAATAACAGTTATCAGTCCAGCATTCAGATGGCGTCGTATGAGGCTTTATATGGTAGGAGGTGTAGATCTCCGATTGGGTTGGTTTGAGCTGTGTGAGTCCAGGCTATTGGGCGCAAAGTTGGTTCAGGATGCATTGGAGAAGGTTAAGGTGATTCAGGATAGAATCTGTATAGCCCAGTCCAGACAGAAGAGCTACGCGGACAAGAAGGTTCATGATGTTTCGTATATGGTTGGTGAGCGGGTACTGCTTCGGGTTTTGCCTATGAAAGGCGTCATGAGGTTTGGGAAGAAAGGAAAGTTGAGTTCGAGGTTTATTGTCCCTTTTGAGATCTTGAGACGAGTTGGGGAGGTTGCCTATGAGCTTGCCTTGCCTCCCAGTTTGGCCGGGGTTCATCCGGTATTTCATGTTTCGATGCTCCAGAGATATCACTGTGACTCGTCGCACGTGTTGGATTTCATTTCAGTCCAGTTGGACAAGGATCTATCATATGTTAAGGAGTCAATGGCTATATTGGACAGGCAGATCAGAAAGCTGAGGTCAAAGAACATTACTTCAGTAAAGGTTCAGTGGCGAGGTCAACCGGCCGAGAAGGCGACCTGGGCGACCAAGCAGGATATGCGCAGCAGTTACCCTCATCTTTTCACTACTTCAGGTATGTTCTCTATGCTCGTTCAAGGATGAACGAATGTTTAAGTGTAGGAGGATATGACGACCCGGCCGGTCGTCTTAAGAATTAATGCCTCGATCCCCTATTAAATTCTTCACCTAAGTTCATTTCTGCTATTTTGGTTTGCCGGGACATTTGGTGTTGAGTTTCATAGAGTTTTGGGACACTTAGTCCTGAAATGAGAGCTTAAGTGTTAAAAAGTGGTCCGTAGACAGAACAATGTGAAGACGGCCTTGGAATGGAAATCCGATGGTTCTGTTAGCTCCGCTAGGTGATTTCGGGGTTGGGAGCATGTTCGGAATGTATTTTGGAAGTCCGTAGCTAATTTAGGCTTGAAATGCCGAAGTTTGAATTTTTTAGGTTTCTGGTCAGATAGTGAGTTTTTGATATGGGGGTCGGATGGGAATTCCAGAAGTTGCAATAGCTCCGTCATGTCATTTGGGACGTGTGTGCAAAATTTTAGGTCATTCGGGTGTGTTTTGGGTAGGTTTTTGATCGAAAGTGTGTTTTGATGAAATTTGAGGTCCTTAGGCTTAAATCATTGATTAATTAGGGTTTCCGATATTGTGTAAGGTGTTTTAAGGATTGGTACAAGTGTAAATAGGGTATTAGGTGTTATTGGTGCTATTGGTTGAGGTTCCGAGGGTCTCGGTATGATTTGGGATGGTTGACGGGAAGATTAGAGAAGTGTTGCAGAAGCTGAAGTTTTTCTCTTCTGGTATTTTTGCTTCTGTGTCTTGGGAACCGTAGAAGTGGAGTCGCAGACGCGGCCTTGTCATCACAGAAGAGGGTTCGGGCATAATCTTTAGGATCCGCAGATGCGGAGGAAATTCTGCAGAAGTGGACTCGCACCTGCAAGATAGCAACCGCAGAAGCGGAACTATGGGTTTTGATGGAACCGCAAAAACGGCTTAAAATCCATAGAAACGGAGTCACATCTGCGACATTGCAATCGCAGAAGCAGAATTTTAGATTTTTAAATGGAACAGCAGAAGCGGCTTAGTTTTCGCAGAAGCGGGACCACAGAAGCGGAAACCACTGTTCAGATATAGAGATTTCGAGGGTTAGTTTTCAAAAGTTAGAAAAATCAAATTTGAGCTCGGGAGAGGGCGATTCTGATTGGGTTTTGAAGAGGAGTTCATAGGGTAACGTTTCTCTAATCCCTTCTAGTTATATTCCATCATTATGTAGTTAAATCCATCATTTAAATTCGAATTGAGGACCAAAATTTGGGAAAATTGGAAGGAACTTCATAAACTAAATTGTTGAGTTTTGAGTGGGTGTTTGACGTCCGATTTGGGAGATTTTTATATGCTTAGACTCGTGAGAGTACGAGGGTTCCGAAAATGTGAAAATTTTTCAATTCCGAGTCGTCAGTCCGAAGGGCGTTTTGGTCATTTTACCTAATTTCACGCCTTAGCTTTAAATTAAATAGTAGAATCAGTTGTTTGCGATGTAATTTACGATATGTAATTGAATTGAACAGATTTGGGCCATTTGGAGTCGGATACTCGTGGCAAAGGCGTGGTTTCTAGTTGATTGTTGTGCTGGTTCGAGGTAAATGGCTTGTCTAACCTTGTGTGGGGACCTTTTCCCTTAGGATATGATATTTGGTAATTGAATGTCTTGTACGTGAGGTGGCTAGCGCGTAATTAAGCTAATTATTGGAAATCCGTTTTTACTTGGAGTATTTAAATTGAGTTTTTTTCTTGCTTATCTGTTTATTTTGAATTGCGCGTTATCATATGCTAGTTTAGAGAATCATGTTTATTTGACTTATTTGCTTAAATGCTTAAACTGTCCTAGTTGTACTACGTGAAGCATGTTAGGCTAGGATTTTCTTTTACTTGTTCTGAGTTTAGCATTTATCCTAATGTTTTGGGCTGTTATTGTGTGTTTTAAATTGGGACTACGGGACGGCATCCCGGGAGATCCACCTGTACTTGTTATGTTCTGGACTTAGGTGCGGGATACCAAGAGATCCCTGGCACATGTAAATGTAAGTTTTGAGGATACCAAGAGATCCCTCATGTATATGATGAGGATACCAAGAGATCCTCGGGATACCAAGAGATCCCTCGTGTATATTTTGAGGATACCAAGAGATCCTCGGGATACCAAGAGATCCCTCGTGTATATTTTGAGGATACCAAGAGATCGTTGGGATACCAAGAGATCACCGGCTATTATTTACTATTGCGAGTAGTATTCCTTATATTGTTTTGTTTCTATTTCCTATTACTATTTTCTTTTATTTATCCTGTTCAGATTCTCGTTGTAGACTTTATCTATACTATTTTTCCTTATCTCATCATATATTATGTTTATCTCAGTAGGGCCCAGACCTTCCTCGTCACTACTCAACCGAGGTTATGCTTGGCACTTACTGAGTACCGCTGTGGTGTACTCATTCCCTTTCTGCGCATGTTTTTTCATGTGCAGATCCAGGTAGCTCCGCCCAGACGTATCATCCTCGAGGTAGAGAGATCTAGCAGAGATTTTGAGGTACATCTGCCGCGTCCGCAGACCTTGAGTCTCTTTCTTATTCTAGCTTTAGCAGTTAGTTTTTCTCCTTTTTGTACTGTTCGTTTTAGACATTCTTGAGTTAGAACTATGTATTTACTTTCCGTTAGCCTGTGTTCCCATGAGTTTCCAGGTTTTGGGGTGATGTTGTAGACTTCCACATTATTGAGTAATATATGTCGAGCGGCATCTCTTATATAGTTTTCTTTTAATTGTTCATTTTTAAATAATTTATTCCGCAAGTTATGTTGTTATTCTGCATTGTTAGGCTTACCTAGCTATAGGAACTAGGTGCCATCACGACATGTTTACGTAGGGCGAACTGGGGTCATGACACCGGGATAGTGTAATTTATAGTAAATCCCTTACCAGGATTGTTGTTGTGATCACTGTAAGCTGTATATTTGGATCGTGTTGCGCGCTGCAATATTTTAATTACTGAATATATACATATATATATGAATCGGGTTGCACGCCATAACAGATATTATATATATTGGATCGAGTTGCATGCCGCAACAGATATATTATATTTATTGGATCGGGTTGCACGCCGCAACAGTTATATATTATGTTTATTGGATCGGGTTCCACGTTGCAACAGTAGTATTATTATAGTGTTTAGATGGTGTGTTGTTCCTTCATATTTATTTAGCTTCTGCTAAGTTGAAATGTTTCCCCGAGGCATGTACCCCCTCCCTTTTAACTGCTCATCACTTGTTTATTTTCTGCAATATATTACATATCTGCACAGGTTTATCTGGAGTCTGGTCCTAGCCTCATCACTACTTCACCGGGGTTAGGCTAGGCTCTTACCAAGTCGGGTGTGCTGATACTACACTCTGTGCTCTTTTGCACAAATCCAGGTACTGGAGCAGCATACGGTGCACAGCGATAGTTCGAGAGCCAGCCTTCAGTCCATGAGATCCCGAGGTAGTCCTACAGGCGTCCGCAGGCCTGACATCTCTTCTACCTATTTTGATGCACTGTTTCCTCTTGTATTCGAGACAGATTTTATTTCCTTGTTTCAGACATTTGTGTGTAGCACTCTTAGATAGTCCGTGAATGTTGTGACATCAGTTCTGGGTAGAGGCATATGAGGATTTTCCTTATTATTTTGGCTTATATCGTTTAAGTCTTCTGCTAAATTACGAATTCCGTTGTTGTTTAATTATTTAATTCTTGTTAATCAAATTGGTAAAACAATGGACTTAAAACAAAAGTATTTATGGATTCTAAATGTGTGGCTTGCCTAGCTTCTACGAGTAGGCGCCATCACGATTCCCAAGGGTAGAAATTCTGGGTCATGACAGGATTTGGACGTCATCAAAATTTGCGTCATTGTCGGAGAACAATTTAGCGTAATTTAGGTTTTTTGAGAAATAAGCGTAAGTGCTTTGGTTCAAACTTGTGAATATTTGTGTAATTATTTTTCTTACCTTGGTCTATTTTTCTTGTTTGTTTTTTGTTTGTTTTTTGTTTGTTTTCTTATTTTTGAAAAATGGCATCATATAATGATAATTGGTCGGATGGTAGTTGTTCATACTTTGATGACCCTTGTCCTTATTGTGGAGGACCACACTCGTGGTAAAATATTTTTAATTCTCCCGGTGGTGGATTGTGCGCACAATATCAAACTCAAGAGTGGAGTATTTGTGATAAGTGCGGTTTTCAAAATGGTCATTGTGATGATTGTGCTTATTTGTCCTTCAATTCCTGTCACGACCCCAATCCCGGTCGTGATGGCGCCCAACACTATTGCTAGGCAAGCCCGACCAATTAACACTCACAACCCAATCATATCCCATTACCAGTTTATAGAATTTAATTTAACAGTTTAACAAGGCTATTAACCAAATAATTTAGATAGAGAAAGTATGAAACACTGACGTAACCAACATCTCCCAAAGACCTGGGGTCATGAGTCTAGAGCCTCTAGGATAACAAAATAATACATCATCAGTGATATTGATGTTCTAAAATGTGGAAATAATAAAGGGATGGGGAGGATTCAGGTCCTGCGAACGTCAGGCAGCTACCTCGACAACTCCTGAGAAGCTCTGAAGCAGCAAATAGCTCAACTATGCTCCCGGGACACCTGAATCTGCACACGTGGTGCATGGAGTAAAGTGAGTACTTCCAACTCAGTGGTAATAAGAGTAAATAATAACTGAGCGGTAAGAAATCACGTAAGAACACTCCATCATGCTATATGGGACACTACAACCTTTTGAGAAGAACAGTAAAACCGTAAAAATCCTTTAGAAAACACCTAGCTCAGTTTAAAATCTCTTTTGAAAATATTCTTTTTCCAACAGTAACCATATGAATGTGATATCAGGTAGTGCAAGTCCGCACACAAGTCAGCCCCTCGGGCACAGCACTCTATTTACAAACAACACCAGGGTATCTGGTACACAGTGCAAGAAATAGCATGGACGCCAATGTATGAGAGTGTTAAATGTCATGCCATGTAGTACAAATAGGAATCAATGCGTGAATGCAATGCAATGCACATGACCTCTGCGGCGTGCAGCCCGATCCATTTGGGTACCTGCGCTCACTGTGGGGGTTCAGACTCCGGAGGGGCTCCTACAGCCCAAGTGCAATATCAATAGCACACCGCTGCGGCACGCAGCCCGATCCAAATCACACCGCTGCGGCGCGCAGCCCGATCCATCCTCAGTCCATAAATGCACATAAGCCCCTTGGGCAATAGTAAAATAGCAGTTCTCAGCTAAAAACGTTAGTAAAATATCATTTAAGTTTTCAAATCTTAGAAAGATGGCTGAGTTTGCAAAACAGTATTTAGAACTTTGGACTGAGATCAAATAATATGCAACGTAATGCAAAAACGGTGATATCAATCCCTGAAGGATTCAAATAATCGGCAGGAAGCCCAAAACATGGCGATCAGCCCAAATCATGATAGCATCAAGTCGTTTTCAGTCAATCACGCAGTAAAATCAAAAATCGGGACGGACCAAGTCACAATGCCCAATGGTGCTCTACCCCATGCTCATAGCTGGCGTGCAAGTCACCACAATACAGCACTATGATGTGTAAATCCGGGGTTTCAAACCCTCAGGATATCATTTACAAATATTACTCACCTCGAACCGGTGAAATCTCTAGCTCGCGATGCCTTTGCCCCTCAATTCGGCCTCCACGCGCGTCGAATCTAACCAAAATCAGAGAGAATGCATTACAATATGCTAAGGGAACAATACCCAATCGAAAACAATCGAAAAATATCAAGAATCTCGAAACTAACAAAACCCAATCCCCGGGCCCACTTCTCAAAAAATTATAAAACTTACATTACCGGATTAAAAAAACTCCCAAATCCGAGCTCAAATTACCTATCAAATCCCAATTTGAAATATAAAAAACTCAAGCCCTAATTTATCAACCTTAGGCTTAATTTCCATGAATTTCTAGACCAATTTCATGACATAATCATGTTTTAAGACCAAGATTCTTACCTCAAGTCGATTCCTCTTGAATCCCTCTGAAATTCCCGTCCAAAGCTCTAAAAGCTCGCTCAAATATGGTGAAAATAACATAAGCTTCGCGGAACAAATGAATATAAAACCCTTTTGACTCCAGGGGTTTCCGCTTTTGCGGTCCCCACACCCGCTTCCGCGATACTGCTTTTGCGGTCATATTTTCGCTCCTGCGGAATTTCACTTAAAGTCCCAAAGCTGCTTCTGCGACAAAATTCCCGCTTCTGCGGAACTACCCTACCAGGCCATAAGCCACTTTTGCGACCCTCCTCACGCTTCTACGGTACATTTCCGCAGAAGCGAAAATACCAGGTATCAGCTGCAACCTGCAATTCCTCAACTCAAATTTCATCCCCATAGCCATCCGAAATCACCCCGAGGCCCCCGGGACCTCAACCAAAAGCACAAACATGATTTATTACCTTATTCAAACTTGCTCGAACCATCAAAACACTATCGTTAACATCAAAATCATCAAATTTCACCAAATCAAAGCCTAAGTTTCTTAAAAACTTCCGAATTGCACATTCGATCAAAAACCCGACCAAACGATGTCCGAATGACCTGAAAATTTGCAGACACATCCAAAATCACCTAACAAAGCTACTGTAACTCTCGAAATTCCATTCTGACCCTCGGATCAAAATCCCACCTATCAACCGGAATTCGCCAAAATTCAAACTTCGCCAATTCAAGCCTAATTCTATACCAGACCTCCAGATTCAATTCCGATTGCACTCCTAAGTCACAAATCATCCCCCGAAGCTAACCAAATCACAGGAATTCACATCCGAGCCTTCTAACTATATAGTCAACTTTCGGTTGACTTTTCCAAAACAAGCTTCCTTCTAAGAGGCTAAGTGCCTCATTTCTAACTAAAATCAATTCAATTCTATCTGATCGACTTGAATACTAATATTGAAACATAGAACAACATAATATGGGGGGGAAATGGGCGGTAACTCACGTGACGATGGGCCGGGTCGTCACATCCTCCCCAACTTAAACAAACGCTCGTCCTCGAGCGTACCAAGAGTTGTCCCAGAAGCTAACCAATAGCTAAATGACCTTACCAAGCATATACCCGGGGTGATCCCTCGTCACCCTATCTCATATAGGTCCGACAACACAATATGGGTGAAATTACCCCATCCAGTCTAGCCCATAATTCACAGAACACCCTTTTCATTTCTAAAACCATCAATACGATCAAACCTCGCACCTATACTTGAATAGTCCCGAACCAGCTGTAATAATCCATACTTGCAACCTCAATGAAATCACATAATATACCACATAATCCGGCACTTGAAACGATAACTTCAATTCACAGCAGCTGTCCATAACAACCATATACCGATAGAAACCTCTCAATAGCTGGAGCCTCATTCCAACACTTCATATCCTATCAATGGTAATGAAACACACAGCAAACCGTAACCATTTCTCAGATCAACCACTCATGAAACCACTCCCCTTTTTTACTAATACCACAGCAGATTTCCGAAATCATACCCAAAATCAGAACCTCACGTCAATATTCAGAATAAACTCAAACCTCAGTATTATTCTTCCAACAAGCTGAAATCAAATCTGTTCATGTTCATTAATGACTCCAACGATCCCTCGAATTCAACGCACCACTCTGGTGATATGACGCCTCATCACAGGCCTAAGCCACAACTTGCATAATCCACGCACCAATGATGGGCGGTCTGAACATACTCAAATCATGACAAATGACTCAAACAAAAGAGTTGTAACTCAAACTCCTCGGTATCGTCACAACACAAGGCTGGAAACCCATCCCACATCATAGAACTAGAATACCTGAATTTACCCCGAAGGGCCTAATCTCCACGTAGCCTCGCTACAATGCGCGATCTTATCCAAACACTGCTACACATGAAGCACCTCAAGTTGCTATGCTCAAAATAGACAGCCACGCACAGATTGATGTCTGAAACCAAGCAATCCATCACACCCATGGTGAAGTAAGTAATATACACCCTTCAATCCTGAAAGGACATAACCGATGAGCCATTTGTCAAGCAACACCCAATACAGACTTTCTTTAGAAACCAAGAAGCAAGGCATACAAGGTAACATATGGAAAACTGTTCTTAACCTCACACTATTGTGGCGTGCAAACCGATCCAGATAACAAACCCATGGCAGCGTGCCACCCGATCCACACAAATATCTCACATAGGGAGATGCATATCGAGCCAAATTTGCTTATTACAACAAAATACTGAGTGCATAACAATATCTACATATAGCGTTGTAAGCTACAAAACTCAAACACAACTGAGGTCCTCCCCCCTCAATTTCCACTATGAATCGCGATAGCACCGCACTATATATGCCCACAGTTGGAAAATCATAACGCCTCACAGCACCGAAAAAGCAACACATAGATCTTCCCAGATCACTAACAAGCTCAATAACGGTAGATTCAACCTATCCCTCAACAATACATATCGGGGCTAACCAGGCCATCTCAATTTGAGTATGTAGCCACATCGGCCTGCCAACGAACTCAATACCAAGAAGCCTGAAGCTGCTCCTTCCCCTTTTTATAAATCCTGTCGGAGTCGTACGATACAGTGCCCGACACCAAATCAATATCGAAATCCACAATCTCGCCCGGCGACATGCCCGGCCACAAGGAACGCATTCGAAAAAGTCCCTCAATACAGGAACTAAATCAATGGTAGAAACCTCTATACTGACATCCATCACAAAGGTCCAATTAAGGAAAGCAATCCTACCCAGCCGTCTGTTGATCTTTGGAATACCAACCACTCTGCTATAACATAATCCGATGCACCTCGCCATGCAACCGATGGCATTTTCCGACATAGCCCATAGCACAATAGTATAGAACAACCCACATTGCGACAACCACTCTACAGCTCAACATCATATACAAAATCTAACATACCAACAAAGAAGGACCC
>MU674778.1:0-10431 GCA_026770625.1 Nicotiana glauca
TTAAAGCAGTTAATCTGTTATATAGCAGTTCGAATATGAATTTATGATACTAATCAAAATGAATACAGCCCGACCAGGGTGTCACAAGTCACGAGCATCTAGGAGGATCCTTAATAAAATTTTAAAATATATAATACATAGAGTGAAATCTAGAAACCAAGAAGAAGAGGAATCCCGGTGCCGCGAATGCTGGCGGTCACCTTGCTTAGCTACGATAGCAATACCTTTGATCCGCTACTAACCCGCTACCGGGTGAAACAGTACCTGTAACTACACACGAGGTGCAGGGAGTAAAGTGAGTACTTCTAACTCAATGGTAATAAGAGATAATAATAACTGAGCGATAAGAAAACACGTATGGGCACACCAAAATGCTATAAAAGACAGTACAACCCTCTGAGAAAGATAGTAAAACCGTAACATCGAGAAAATNCCAAAATAAGTTTCAACAAGTAGGAAATAGTCAGAAGTCTGCCCCTTGGGCTCAGTATCGACCTCTTAGTGCAGTATCAGCCCCGCTGGCTCACTCCCAACTCACCAGGAATAACCTCAGCCATCTCGGGCTCAGCACTCCCACTTATCAAGCATAATATCAGCCTCTCGGGCTCAGCACTCCATAACATGTAACACCAGAGTATCTGGTCAACTAGGCAAGTAATACTATGTATGCCAATGATATGTGAGTGCTAAATGTCATGCCACGTAGTACAAACAGGTGAGGGTGCATGAATGCAATGCAATGCATATGACCGCTATGGCGCGTAGCCCGATCCATGGGTACCCTGCACTTACTGGGGGTGTGTACAGACTCCGGAGGGGCTCCTACAGCCCAAGCACAATAATACTGCGGCGTGCAGTCCGATCCACATAACATATCACTGCAGCGTGCAGTCCGATCCACATAATATACTACTGCGGCGTGCAGTCCGATACATGCAATATGCTACTGCGGCGTGCAGTCCGATCCATGCATGTATATGCATATGCACACATAACACTCGAGGCCTGAAAGCCTCCTCACATATCACTCGAGGCCTGAAAGCCTCCTCACATCTCACTCGAGGCCTGAAATACTCCTCACATCACTCATCATGCCCTCACATATGGCCCTCGGCCTCAATCAGTCCAAAAATGGTCAAAAAGCCCCTCGGGCATCAGTAAAACAATACTACTCAGCTCAAATGATAGTTCAAATATCGTTTAAAACTCCAAGTTTGAGTAAAATATAGCTGAGTTCATAAAACAGTGTAAATCACACGGACTGAGTTGAAATAATATTTCAAATAGTGAGGGAAACAGTGATGATAGTTCATAAAGAGTTCAAACAATCGGCAATAAGCCCAAGTATGGCAATGAGCCCAAATTATAATGATAACAACAAAATTGTTTGCATATACGCAGTAAAAACCGACAACCGGGACGGACCAAGTCACGATTCCCAACGGTGCTCTACCCCACGCTCAGGTCCAGCGTGCAAGCCACCTCAATACAGCACTAAGATGTGTAAATCCGGGGTTTCAAACCCTCAGGATATCATTCCCAAGTATTACTCACCTCGAACCGGTGGAATTCCTCGCTCGCGACGCCTTTGCCCCTCAAATTGGCCTCCACGCGTGTCGAAACTAGCCAAAAATAGAGCGAATACATCACAATATGCAAATGGGACAATACCCAATCGAAAACAATTGAAATATAACAAAAATCTCGAAACTAGAAAAACCCGAGCCCGGGGCCCGCTTCTTGAAAAATTATGAAATTTACATTTCCAGAATTCTCGTCTCGCCACGAGTCCGTACATACCAAGAACTCCCAAATCGGACCACAAATGGCTCTTCAAATCCTAAATTTAGTATTTTTGCTCCAAGCCTTAATTTCTTAGAATTTTGCTACATTTTCATGAATTCCATGGATGATTCTTCAATAAAAACATGTATTTAACTCATAAGACTTACCTCCAACGATTACCAGTCGAAACCCCCTTCAATTCCCGTCAAAATGCTCCCAAGGTGCTCAAAAACGGTGGAAGAAATGAGTTGGTTCGCGGATGAAATGTCCTTAAAACATTCTGTCCAGTACTGAAATTCCTTCATCGCGTCCGCGATACCTCTCACGCGTTCGCGATAAACAACTTTCCAACAGGTCATTTTTCCTCTACGCGAACGCGTACAACTAGACGCGAACGCGATGCTTAACTTTCCCATGCTACGCGATCGCGATCGCGACCCCCACTACCGCGAACGCGATGCACAAACTTGGCTGGGGCCCCAGATTCTTCTACACGAACGCGACATCGTCATCGCGAACGCGATGGCCCAAAATTTACTACTATGCGAACGCGCCCTCCACTATGCGAACGCGATGACCAAGCACGCGTTGCCTACGCGAACGCGGCCAAGCCGCGCGAACGCGAAGGCTTGAAAATTCCTGCACAGCTGCTGCAATTTTCTGCAGATTTTAATAAGTTCAAACTCCTCGGCAATCATCCGAAATCACCCCGAGGTCCCCGGGACCTCAACCAAAAATACCAACCCACTCTAAAATATCATACGAACTTGTTCCAATCATAAAAACACGTCCTTTAACACAAAAATTATCAAATCACGACGGATTCAAGCCTAAATTTTTCAACTTCTTCCAAAATTCGTATTCGATCCAAACCCAACCAAACGACGTCCGAATGACCTGAAAATTTGCAGACAAGTCCAAAATCACCTAACGAAACTACTGCAACTCTCGGAATTCGATTCTAACTCCCGGATCAAAATATCACCTATCAATTGGAATTCGCCAAATTTTCCAACTTCGCCAATATAGGCTAACTTCTTCACCGGACCTCCAAAATTACTTCCGATTGTGCTCCTAAGCCTTAAATCATCTTTCGGAGCTAACCGAACCATCGGAATTCAATTCCGAGCCCTCTAACTCATAAGTCAACATCCAGTTGACTTTTCCAACTTAAGTCTTCTTAAAAGAGACTAAGTGTCTCATTTTCAACCAAACTCTATCCGAATTACTTCAAATTCACCAAACACATGTAGTAAAACATATAGAGGCATAAAATGAGGAAAACGGGGTGGAAATACCTGAGACGACGGGTTGGATCGTTACACAGTTGTGTTGGACGCCATCACGACCGGGTTTGGGGTCGTGACAGAGAATGACTATGATTGGTATTATTACTATAACATTTGTGTTTGCTGGAGTAATGCTCATTTTGTTACTACATATCTTTCTTCTACTCTGATTTGTTAATTGTTATTTATTGTTTTAAGAAAAATATTATTGTAGGAGTTCTTCATCCTCATTTCTTCTTTTTAAGCCTTTCATATCTTTTTAAGTACCTTTTGTTTATTATCTTCCAAAAAAAATGGATTAATTCTTACCTTTATTTTGTTTTCAAGTTGTTTAAGCAAATATCTTTAAAGTACCTTTTGTTTACTACTTATGTGATATATATATATATATATATATATATATATAAGTTTGATTTTTATTGCATTCACTATTAATATGTGAGGTTACTTTTGCCACTACATCTACGAGCAAAATACATGTAATTCTTGAAATAGATTACATATCATCATTGATTCAAAGTTTTCATCCATATATGTTCGGGTACTATCAATCGAAAACTTTAATGTCAAGAGCATTCCCATTGAGGAAGAGATGTTTCTCAACAGGATGACCAGTAATGAGTTGCTGGAGTTTGATTGGAGTGCCGAAATACAAGTGAATTCAGTATGGCTTCAATTTAAGGCGTACAAGATTGGTGCATAATTTTCAAACTTTGAACATGGATTTTACTTCACATCATGACGTCAGGAAGAAGTTCAAAATATTGCATATGTTATATTATAGCAATTACTCCAATCAGTTAGTTTTTTATTTTCCTTTTTAATGCTTTCCCTTCTTCAGTACAATATCAATCCATTTTGGACATTTGCTATCAATACAACAAAAACAAATTCATAATCTAAGGCAAGTCTACAGGCAAAAATCAGGTTTTTCTTTGCCTATTGCTTAATCAAACTAAGCTCATCTCTCTTCCTATCAACATCACATTAGTACTTCATTGTCACTTTTTTACGGCATGTATGTTGACATCTCTACCAGTTCAGGTATTTAATAATAAAGGTATATATTACAAAAAAAATATCCCTTTCATTTTCCGAAGGACTACCTCCTAGGTCAACAACAACCCAAGTTTCCTTTGGAATAAAAAGGTATGAAGTTCTTTACTTGTCTTATTTATTATTTTATTATGTAATAAATAGCATGCACAAATCCATATCTTATTGGTACTTCTCATAAATTTGTATAATTTGTGATGTACATCTTTATCAAGATATTCTTTTTAACTCATTTCTTAATTTTTGTCCTTGTGTTTTTACAACTTTACATGTCTTCAGTACAAAAATTATATCTCTTTGCAAAAATGTCGAAACCATGATCCACTTGTGTTGTTAGAAAGAGGAATTCCGAAACCATAATATATATACAAAAAAATTGAATCCAAATTCTTTGTTGATTAATACAAATATGCTTTTGAATCAATTCTGAATTCCTATCATTCTGCTTTATACAACTTTGCGCGCCCTCACCAAAAAATTCATATTTCTTTGCAGACACGTCGAAATGCTGATTCACTTATGTCGTTAGAATAATAACTTATGTACTACAGTAATTTTAGAATTCAGCTCCAGATTAGTATTACAGTTATACAGATAGCCATTTGAATTCAGTTCTAAGCATCTGGTATTGTGCTTTCTACAACTATGTGTCCTGATTAAGAATATCATAAATCTCCGCAGACACATTGAAACTACGATCCGTTTATGTCATTGGAAAGAAGATTTCTGGAACTATGATACATACAAGTGTTATGTCCATGTTATTTGTATTATTGAATACTATTCTAAATTTCTACATTCTGTTTTTGACAACTTTACGCGTCGTGACTAAAAAAATTATATGTCTTTGTAGGAACGTTGAAACTACGATCCGCTTGAACCTTTCAAAAGAATACCTATGAAACTACAATATATACAAAAAATAGGTCCATATTCTTTATAAATTTATACAATAATTTCAATAAAATAATGTGAACATTAAATATTTTTATGTAATTATTTTAGGTTAGTTTTGAAAATATTATGACAATACTTATTGGTTGGTGCTGACTTTCTTTAAAGTTAAGCTCATTACTAATTCATCCCATTTTATACTATCAGTTTCTGAAGGATTGACTCCTAGCTCATCCAACACCTCAAGTTTCCTTCGGAACAAAAAGTAATTTAAATGTTGTCGATATGAACTTCTTTAACTGTCTTTTTATTGGTTTTATTATCTATAGCATGCAAAAATCATATTCTCCAAGGTTTTAACAGTCGATGTATGAATGCACCTATTCAATGTTTTGCTATTTTGTCTTGCATTTTTATCTGTGGAGACAGTATCACCTAAGACATCCAACATTTTAGGATTTTTGGCTTTCCCAACAGTTCGGTTGTAAACTTCAATGCGAAGGAGCGTTTGATGATCACACTGCTAATTTTTTAGGCTAAATGATACTAGCTTTAACCATTTCTGTATTGTTTCTCAAGTCATTATTTGACTAAAAGTTTAGCTAAAATCTCAACAACTACTACAACTTCGTAAAAATGATGATGAGTGACTAAGGATCAAGCACTTTACAAACAGTAGATATGATATGCAGCAACTACAATGTGGTTATTATAACATAAATGTTGTTCTATCACAAATTAGTTTTTTCTATGTGTCATATTTTAAATTACGTCATTTCCTCACCATATGTTTTCTAATGGATAAGTCTATTTCCTCATGACTTGAGTGTATGAATATCTAGTATATTTATATGTTCATAAAATAATAGCATTTTAATGTTCTTTTGTGTTTACCATATTTTTAAGAAATACTTTTTTAAAAAATATTATATTTTATATTATTCGCGCAACGTGCAGGTAAATATACTAGTAGAAAGAAAAATGAATAATTTCTACTTTTGCCAAGAAAATCTATTTTTCTTCTTCTTGTAGAACACATTGCTAGGTCAATACAACAAACATAATAATATATTCATGAATTGATGGTATTTTTTATTTTTTTCTTTTTACAAATTGTTTCAACCTTTAAATCATACCAATATCATGATAAATTACTTTTAAACCAAAATAAAGACTGGGCAACATTTACATAGTAGATCTTTTCAAATATCTTTAAAGCATGAGTTAAAGTGTTAGGTGCTTGCCATAATTTTCTTACCATATTTGATTTTCCTATCTTTTGAAGAAAAAGGGCAATATAATTAGCTTAATTGGGTTTTTCTTTTTGTAGAAGGAAATAATAATTCTCCTATATTTGGCTAGTCCTTTTTCTTGTAGGAAAAGGTTTGGACTTATATAAATTGAGAATTCTTCCTTCTCATTCAGCAACACCCACAATGTAGCCATATGGGATTCAGAGTCGTGTTTAGGGGGAGAATTTTATGGGAAAAATGTTAGTGTGTCACTTGTGTTTGCCTCGTCGTGAGGTTGTTCTCTCGATAATTAGTACTCTCTTTTGTTATAGTGGATTGCTCATCTCTGTGGTGGACGTAGGTCAGTTGACCGAACCACGTTAAATGTTTGTATCTCTTTTGGTATATTTCTCTTTGTTGTATGATTTTTCATCGTTCAAGGTTTGCTTTGCTAGCTTCCGCATGACACCTGGCTTTTTTTGCTCCTAACAAGTGGTGTAACGACCCGACCGGTCGTTTTGAGCCTAGCGAATCGTTCAGCAGTTTGAGTCCATGAGCTGCTTCATTTCAGGTATTGTGACTTGTACGTGTGGTCGGAAATGAATTTCGGGAAGTTCGAGTTGATTTGGGAAGAAAATCCTCATTCGGAAGCTTAAAGTTGAAAGAATGAACTAGGATTGGATTTTTGAGTAAACGACCTCAGAATCGGGATCTGGAGGTTCCAGCAAGTTTGTATGATAATTTCGGACTTGGGCGTATGCCCGGTTTGGGTTTTGGATAACCCTGGAGCGGTTTGGCGCCTATTGTGGAAGTAGCATTTTGGAAGAAATTTCTTAAGTTTGGCTTGGAGTGCATTTCAGCGTTATCAATGTCCGTTTGGGATTTTGAGACTAGGAGTAGCTTTGTATGGTGATTCTGGAGTTGGGAGCGCGATCGGAAGTGAATTCGGAGGTTCGTAGATCATTTTGAAGCCATTTGGCTAAACATAGAAAAATTGAAGGTTTTGAAACGTTTGACCGGAAGTGGACTTTTGATATCGAGGTCGGAATTTGATTTTAAAAGTTGGAGTAGGTCCGTAATGTCAAATATGACTTGTGTGCAAAATTTGAGGTCTATCGGACATGATTTGATAGGTTTAAACATCGAAAATTGAAGTTGGAAAGTTCAAATTTCATAAAGTTTGGATTGGAGGTCGATTGATGATTTTAGCGTTGTTTGATATGATTTGAGGCCTCGAGCAAGTCCGTAATGTATTTTGGGACTGGTTGGTATGATTGGTTGGGGTCCCGGGGACCTCGGGTGGATTCCGGGTGGCTAACGGATCAAATTTAGAAGTTGAAGAATAGCTGAAGGGATCTGGTTGCTGGTATTTCCGCTTCTGCGGAAATGGGACCGCAGAAGCGGCACTGCAGAAGCGAGGATGAAGCCACAGAAGTGGTTGAGCGTGCGGGCAGCCAGGACCGCAGAAGCGGCCCTTGATCCGCTGATGCGGAACCGCAGAAGCGGAGAGGGAGACGTAGCAGCGGAATTGACCAAGGGCGTGTGGACCGCATATGCGGTCAAGGTTCCGCAGAAGCGGGACCGCATCTGCAGAAGGCTGGTCGCAGAAGCAAAATGGGGAGGTCCAGTGGAAGCCGCAGAAGCGGCTATTGATCCGGAAAAGCGGGACCGCGGAAGCAGGATTATTTCCGCAGAAGCGAAAATCCCTGGAGGTAGAAGGTAAATTTAAAGTTGGGGATTGGCCATTTCTCTACTATTTCTCATGGCTTGGGGCGATTTTGGAGAGCTTCAAGGAGGGAATTTTTGTCGTCAATGTCAAGGTAAGTTATCCCCATCACTTTTGAGTTAAATATATCGATTATGTATGGATTTAAGCATGAAGATTAGTGCAAATTTGGGGTTTTGGTTGAAAACCTAGGAAATTAGAAATCTTGGATTTTGATTACGATTTTGAGTATGTAATTAGGAGAAAATCATATATTTGAGTTCCTAAGGTCATGGGTAACCTTTATCTTCGAGAAATTTCGAATTTCCGGGCACGTGGGCCCGAGGGCATTTTTGTTAACTTTTTGTTCGGGGATAGGAATTATTATAAATTGGGTTGTAAAGTATAATTGAGAATATATTAATGGATTTATATGATCGTTGGCTAGTTTTGGAGCATTGTGCATTGGTGCAAGTCTTCGGAAGAATGTAGAATGCCGGTTGTGGATCTTCAGAGCGAGGTGAGTCTCCTTTCTAATCTTGTGAGGGGGAATTTACCCCATAGGTGAAATAATTGATTATGTGCTCCTATATGTGGGGGTTACGTACGCACGAGGTTACGAGAGTCCGTGCGTAGCTACTATTATGCTATTTTTCGGGTAGTTAGGACCCATCACCATGTTATGCTTGGATTAATTATGAACCCATTGATGACTTAAATTGTTTAAATCACCTTTGATTAGTAAAAGAATTTAAAAAGAGATTAAACATCTATTCCTGAATTGTTAAACAGAGAATTGGCTTATTTGGATAATTATTTCCTCTATAAAATTCTAATTAGCTATCTGAGCATGTATCTTACGTGTACCTGCGTCGCATAGATGATTCGCGAGCAGGGTGATTTATCGCATTAAACTAATAAATGGAATTCTAAAAAGACTTAAGCTTCATTTTCTCAAATTATTAAAGAGAATTGGCCTTTCTTGGATAATTGCTCCATGTTGACTTCTTGACTGATTGTTTGTCTGTGTGTGTTTATTTTGAAACGGGTCGAATACCTCGACAGATTAATAGATGCATCTATAGGCGCGCCGTCGACCCTCGACAAGTGCACATTTATTTTTGTTGGATCGGGTCGTCGCCTCGGTATGGTTTGTGCATGCTTGTATTGCTGCCTTGAACTTATTTAAGTTGTTACATGCCTCACTCTGGCTCGAGATCATTTTGTTAATAATGTAAAAGAAATCTTGAAAAATTTCCTTTGAAAGAATTATGTGTTTACTTGTTTCCTCTATCTAGATTAAAATCATGTTTATAAAATAAATTTACTGTTTAATATGTATTAAGGATAAATAATCATTGGACTATTAGAGAGTGTCAAGTTGACCATCTCGTCTCTACCCCTTCGGGATTAGGCGGGACATTCACTGAGTACACGTTCATTACTTACTCATACTACACTTCTGTGCATTTTTGTTGCACAGGTATATATATACCTCTAGCAGCCTACGGGGCGTAGCAGGATGGACATTCTGGGACTAGGTGAGGTGCATCATTCGAGGCGACCGCAGCTAGGGTAGTCCCTTCCAGTGTACTGTATTTACTTTTCGTCCACTGTATTCCGGACGGATGTTGTATTTTATTTTTCTTATCAGTAGTTGCTCATGTACTTGTGACACCGGGTTCTGGGGATGCATTTGGATTAGTTGGAAATCTTAAAAGTTATTTAAATATTTTACTTATTTATTCGGAAGAATACACTGAGTCTTGTTTAAAACATATAAAAGAAATGTTTTTCAAAAGTGTTAAAATGAGATTTAATTAAGTATTTGAGTTAGCTGGCCTTACGGCGGTGTCCGGCGCCACCACGACCCTTAGTGGATTTTGGGTCATGACAACATGGTATCAGAGCACTAGTCGGTCTCACGAGTCATGAGCAAGTCTAGTAGAGTCTGGCGGATCGGTACGGAGACGTCTGTACTTATCATCGGGAGGCTGCAAGACTGTTAGGAGTACTTCCCTTTTTGATTTCTGTCACGACCCTAGTTCACCAATTGTGAACACGTCATGACGGCACCTAGTCTTCGCGACCAGGTAAGCCTAACACATTGCGGAAGTAATAACAATTTCGAAATTTAAAATAAAAACTAAATAACATGAAAATGTATACAATTGCCGCATGGCACATACACTTTAATACCAAACACTGAAGTAACCTCCAAGACACGGAAACCCACGGGCAACACAGGCTAAAAGAACATAAGTCACGGCTCTAACATCCAGAAATGTCTACACAACTGAACACATGAAATGGAACTGCTAACTATAAGCTAGAGTAGAAGGAGACCCTTTGATCTGCGGACGCGGTAGAATATACCTCAAGTCTCCGAATGTATCGCCTGAATCACTGATAGAAAGTCTGACCAGAAGTACCTGGATCTGCACAACAAAAGTGTGCAGAAGAGTAGCAT
>MU674781.1:0-43429 GCA_026770625.1 Nicotiana glauca
TTACCCATTTTGTACCTACAATTCATGAAAGACACTACTAAGAGCATTTTGTCATCATATATATCATCAAAATAATATAAAAATATGATTATTTAGGGCGTGATTATAGTCAAATTCACCTATTATCAGGTTCACTAGCTCTCATGCTAGTAGATGGTTCTACTGGGACATCAATTCGGATAGACACATTCTCTGCATGGATATGTGACTTAGTTATCCTTTTCAAATCAGTAAATGCGCCTGGTATTTGATTTGCTATATTCTGTAAATGGATTATCTTTTGGACCTCCTGATTACATATAGGGGTACGTGGATCAAAGTGAGATAATGATGAAACTTTTCACACAATGTATCTTTTGATTTCCTTTTTCTCTCCCCCTAATTATGGGGAAGTTTGTTTTATCAAACCGACAATCTACAAATCGAGCAGTAAATAAATCTCCTATCAATGGTTCATGATAACGAGTAATAGAGGGTGATTCAAACCCAATATATATTCCTATTTTTCTTTGTGGTCCCATCTTACTGCGCTGTGGTGGTGCTACTGGTACATATACAGCACATCTAAAAATTTATAGATGGGCAATATTTGGTTCATAACTAGAAACTAATTTTGACGGAGAATATTTATTATAATGTGTTGGTCTGAGACGGATAAGTGATGCTACATGCAAGATAGCATGGCCCCAAACAGTAATGGGCAATTTTGTTTTCATAAGTAGTGGTCTTATTATCAATTGTAGGCGTTTAATAAATGACTCTGCAAGGCCATTTTGAGTATGAACATAAGCTATAGAATGTTCAACTTTTATCCCAGCAGATAGACAATAATCATCAAAATCTTGAGAATTCTCCAGCATTATCAAGGCGAATAGCCTTTATAGGATAATCTGGGAATTATGCCCTTAATCGAATTATTTGGGCTAATAGCTTTGCAAATGCCAGGTTGCGAGATTATAGTAGGCACACATGAGACCATCTTAAAGATGCATCTATTAGGACCATAAAATATCTAAACAACCCACTTGGTGGATGAATAAGTCCACATATATCCCCATGTATACGCTCTAAAAAGGCAGGGGATTCAATGCCAACCTTCATTGGTGATGGTCTAGTGATCATTTTGACTTGATAACAAGCATCACACGAAAATTCATCATTTGTAAGAATCTTCAGGTTCTTTAATAGATGCCTACTCGAATTTTCAGTAATTCATCTCATCATTATTGATCTAGGATGGCCCAAACAGCCATGCCAAAGCACAAAAGTGCTTGAATCCGTAAACTTCTGGTTTACGATATAGTGTGCTTCAACTGTACTAATTTTTGAATAAAATAAACTAGAAGATAAAGTTGGTAACTTTTCTACAATGCATTTCTGGCCAGAAATATTCTTTGTAATACAAAGATATTCTGTGTTCATTTCATCTATTGTCTCAACATGATACCCATTTCGGCGGATATCTATAAAACTCAACAAGTTTCTTCAGGACTTGGAGGAGAACAATGCATTGTCTATAATAAGTTTTATTCCCTTAGAAAGAAATATAATGGCTCTTCCGGAGCCTTCAATCAAACTTATATTACCAGAAATTGTTGAAACATTTGCTTTTTCCTTATGCAAATAAGAAAAATATTTCCGATCATTGAATATGGTATGAGTTGTTCCACTATCCACAACACAATTATCTTCATGATTTGTCTTTGATCCAAACATAATTTGAGGATTATCAATATTCTTCAAAATAAAATACTCCCTCCGTTTCAATTTATGTGAACCTATTTCCTTTTTAGTCCGTGCCAAAAAGAATGACCCCTTTCCTTATTTGGAAACAATTTACCTTTATGCAATGATTTATAGCCACACNATAGAAAACATCATTATCAAAGCATAACTTTTATTTATGTACAATAATTACATAACCATACTATCTATTACAAACAATAAAAATAAAAATATTTATATTTCTACAGATTCACCATCGATTACATGAGTTGTTTCTCCTTCTGGGAGTGCAAAGTAATCAGCTACATCCAAATGTATGAAGTCTAAATTATCTTCAGAAATAAAATTTGCTTCAGCATTTTTCTCTGTCTTCTTCATGGAGGCTTGATAAAGCTCAACCAGGTGCTTTGGCGTACGGCAGGTACGTGACCAGTGCTCTTTTACTCCACATCTATAGCATGCACTTTCTGTATTTGGTGCTTGCACCGCTTCATACTTTTGTGTTCCTTCCTTTTCCACTACTGGTGGCGAGAAGGGTTCTTTGGTGTATTATTATTATCATGATTGGGATTTCTTCCCCGACCATGACCATGACCACGAGTGGGGCCACGACCTCTTTCACGTTTATCTTGGTGGATGTTCGTCTCATTCACTTCAGGGAATGGACAAGAACCAGTAGGTCAGATTTTATGGTTTTTCATTAATAGTCCATTATGTTGCTCGGCTATAAGAAGATGTGAGATAAGTTCAGAATAGTTTTTAAATCTCATCTCTCGATATTGCTGCTGCAGGAGCATATTCAAGGCATGAAAAGTGGTGAAAGTTTTTTTCAATATATCATGATCAGTAATATTATCACCACATAATTTCAATTGGGAAATAATTCTGAACATAGCAGAATTATACTCACTGATATATTTAAAATCTTATAGCCTTAGATGAGTCCAATCATATCGTGCCTATGGAAGAACGACCATCTTCAGGTGGTCATATCTATCTTTCAAATTATTCCACAATATGACTGGATCTTTAATAGTAAGATATTCCATTTTCAGGCTCTCATCAGGTGATGTCGTAGGAATATCATTGCTTTGGCACGGTCTTGGTTTGATGCCTCATTTTTGTCTTTGATGGTGTCTGCAGACCCATCGCATCAAGATGAATTTCATCATCAAGCACCCAAGACATGTAGCTTTTGCCCGATATTTCCAGGGCTACAAATTCAAGTTTAGAAAGATTTGACATTATATAGAAAAAGAAAGTCCGTACCTCAGATACTTTCAAATTATTTGCTCGAGATGGCAGAGTCCCGTACTGATAACGTATTATAAAATAAAGACTATAAAGTAAAGATAAGTATAAAGAGAAACTGATATATTATTCGAATTCAAACTGATGTACATAATGAACTGAAATCTCTTCTATTTATAGAAGAAAGGAAGCTCTTGTGTGAGCTGCTACTGCAAGTTGCTGTGTAAGCTGCTACTACAAGCTGTTGTGTAAGCTTCTATTATACCAGATATGGATAATCTTCTACTAGGGGCAATGATTATCCATAACGGAGTACTGAAAGGATAAACTCATTGTACCCGGTATGGATGATCTTCTACCAGGGGTAATGTTTATCCATAACCGGGTACCGAAGTGATAAGCTTATTATACCTGGTATGGATAATCTTCTACCGGAGGTACTGTTTATCCATAATCGGGTACCGAAGTGATAAGCTTCTTCAGGAAGCTTATTTCCAATAGAGTACTCAATAGATAAACATATTTACAGCGGAATCCCATATGAATAAGCTTCTTCAGAAAGCTTATTTACAATGGAGTACTAAATGAACATCCATAATATAATATATTTATAACAATTTGAACTTTAATTTGGAATTCTGCCACGTTTCGTCTAACTTCTTGGGTTAATTTTTTTTTGTTTTACCTGTTTAGTGAAGTTTAACACATAAATATACATGTTTTAAGCCAAAAATAATTATTCACATCAACTCATAGCTTCTTCACTAAATTTGTCCTTATTTGCAAGTTGAAGTTTGGCTACCAATATTTGCAAATATCGAATTTCAATATTTGAAATAATGGTGAAATATTGAAAAACTTGTTTGAGAGTATTTTAAATGAAATAATAGTACACAAATTTATTAATTATTTTTTTCATTTGAATATCTTCACGAACACGTAGAAGAAAACCAGAACTGGAAAAAATCAGTACTTCAGCTATTCTTCAATGATCCAAAAAGCGTCGAATATAGTCTGAATTCCACCCGAGGCTCTCGGGACCTCAACCAAGCATACCAACAAGTCCTAAAACATCATACGAACATGCTCGGAGCGTCAAATTACATCAAACAACATTAGAAGCACGAATCGCACATCGATTCAAGCCTAAGAATTTATGAACTTTCGAATTTCCAAAACTAATGCCGATTCATACCAAAACCAACTGCGATTGACACCAAATTTTTCACACAAGTCATAAATGACATTACTGACCTATTTCAACTTCCGAAATCGGGATCTGACCCCGATATTAATAAAGTCAACTCCTGGTCAAACTTTCCAAAATCCTCAAACTTCCGCCAATTCACGCCGAAACGACCTGCGGACCTCCAAATCAACATCCGGACACACTCCAAAATTACCATACGGAGCTATCAGAACCGTCAAAACTCCATTCTAGAGTCGTCTTCACACAAGTCAAACTACGGCCAACTCCTACGACTTAACCTTCCAACTTAGGGACTATGTGTCCCATTTCACTCCGAAACTCACCCGAAATCAAAATCAAGCACCCCAAAAAGTCAAGTAACTATAATATAACACAGAGGAGGCAATAAATAGGGGATCGAGGCTAATATACTCAAAACGACTGGCCGGGTCGTTACGATCAACAAAGGTGTCTCCTTGATCTTCTTTGTAAATTTATTTTTAAAGAACAATTTTTTGCTAGGTTTTTAGGTCTTTTAAATATTTTTTTTGGTTTTGTATAGAATATCTTGGTAAGTTTTTTTTTTCAAAACATAACTTTGTGCTCTTTTTTTTATGTTTCAAAGATCATTCCGATTTACTTTTTAGAAATCAATTTTATGGAGTTTAAACTAAGACCGACACATTTGTCTATCCTACAATATGTATCAAAGAAAAAAATATACAAAAGCGAAGAACTATACATCCTCAACAAGATATTTATATCATAAATATACGGGATATTGTTACCTTTAAATAAAAATATTGTCACGACCCGAAATTCTCACCGTCGGGATTTTGATGTCGTCTAATATTTCATTTACTAGGCAAGCCAACGTTAGAATAATTTATCCATTTTTAACAGTTCAAATTAAATAACTGAAATAACTGTAATAATCTAAAGTAAAAATGCGGAAGCCATAACAACTGTAATATTTAATACAACCATGGACCCGACGTCACAAGTACACGAGCTACTAGAATAGTACAAATAAGGGTTTGAATAAAACATAAAGTTGTCAGAGGGAAAATACATAGCTAATAAAAGGGAAAGGGGACTCTAGGAGCTGCGGACGTTGAGCAGCTGTACCTCAAGTCTCCGCAAGCTAATTTACCCGAGCACGCTAATAACTGTCGCTGGGACCGAATCCAAAATTTGCACAAGAAGTGCAGAGTATAGCATGAGTACAACCGACCCCATATACTATGTAAGTGTCGAGCCTAACCTTGACGAAGTAGTGACAAGGCTAAGGTGGGTCAATTACACTATAACCTGTACATAGTATAAAATAAAGACAGGAAAGGAAAATACAGAACGAAAGGCAGTTAACTAAAGAAAATAGCCAAATCCATGAAGAAAAACCAGTAACAATCAAAATTACAATCCTTAGAGCATTGTATGAAAAATACCGGAAACCAACACAGTACAAGGAAATAGAAACACATAGATTGTTGCGGCGCGCAATCTGATTCCACTGTACAGCACAATCCTCCCTTATTCCACCGTAATAATATCAAAAATCATAAACAAATATATGGTGCTGCGCGCAACCCGATCCCAGCATATAACAAAATCAACATCATAATTCACCCTTATTTCACTATATCAATCCACCCTTATTTCACATGTTGTGGCGTGCAATCCGGTCCCACCATATCAGTACAAATTCACCCTTATTCCACCATATCAATCCACCCTTATTTCACTTGTTGCAGCTTGCAACCCGATCTCACCATATCAGTATCAAATATTCACCGAGTATAATCAAATCAATAACTCAAATCACACGAACCTCTATGATTGACAAATATGAAGCTGAATCAGAAAGGAAGCCTCGTACCAAATTGAGGAATCACATATGTAATATTTCACGGCAAGACAAGTGCGGTAAATGACAATTAAAAGGTGAAAGTAAGTCAATTAAGGCAATAACATCGTGTCATGAAAGTATGAAAAGGTCTAACATTTTTAATAGGAGAAACAATGATTAACAAGTAGCAAATAAAGCATGGATGGCATTTAGAGCACATAACAGTTAAGACAAAGAAGGAGATAATTAAGGAAAAGCGAAAAATCAGGAAACAAGTAATTCGGCGGCGTATAAGCATTCGTCACCTCGCATATATGCCGCAACACATGAAATTCACATAAAACATAGCCCGATGGTTCCTAATTCCCTCAAATCAAGGTTAAACTCAACACTTACCTCACTCTGCAGTCAACTCAATGCTCTACCAAGGCCATTCCCAAGGCTACGCATTTGCGAGAAGATGATTGCGTTCGCGGAGGGTAAAACCCCCAACACTGTGTGCTAGCGACCGAACTAATGCGTCCGCGATGAAGAAAATCTCCCCAACCCAAAACTCCCCTTCGCAATCGCGAGAATGGCGTCGCGATCGCGAAGCGCGTGACACCAGATACAACAGAAGCTCAAGAAACCAAAATTTTTCTAAGTTTAAACCATCTGTAACCTATCAGAAACTCACCTGAGCCCTCGGGGCTCCAAACCAAATATGCACACAAATCCAAAAACCTCATACGAACTTGCTCGCGTGATCTAAACACCAAAATAATGCCTAGAACTACGAATCGGATACCAAATCAAATGAAATTTTCAAGAAAATTTTAGAACTTCTATTTTAACAACCAGACATCTGAATCATATCAAACTAACTCCGTTTCTCACCAAATATTGTAGACAAGTCATAAATATATAATGGACCTATTCCGGGTTTCGAAACAAAAATACGGACCTGGTATCAACAAAGTCAAACATTGGTGAAACCTTTAAATTCATTAAACCTGTAAACTTTAAACTTTAAATTTTGACAAAAAGCGATAACTCAAGTTAGGGACCTCCGAATTTGATTTTGGGTATACGTCCAGGTCCCAAATCACGATACGAATACACCAGGACCGTCAAATACGGATTCGGATTTGTTTGCTCAAAACGTTGATCGAAGTCAACCAAATTAATTTTTAAGGCAAAATTTTATAATTTATCAATTTTAAACATAAAGCCTTCCGGAAGAAGATACAGATTGCGCACGTAAATTGAGGAAGGCTAAAATGAGGTATCTGAGGTTTCGAAATACTGAATTAAGGTTTAAAACTCTGAATGACCTATCGGGTCATCACAAATATGAACCCAAGATTTAAATTTATTACTTCCGCTAGATGTCCACAATAATCTTACTTCTAAATAAAAATAGAACCTTACATTTTAAAGGTAGCAATCAGCAAACTAAAGCCATGTGAGTTCAAACATAGGGGAATTAGATTTGCTTCTTTGTTATGTTGATACCAGTACTAAGTAAATCTCTTAAATATGACACATGGTATATCAATTCGGGATTCACAAGGAATACAAGACTGAAAACATGTTGAGGGATTTGAAATTTATCTTGGTTATAATTTGAGTACACTCAATTATTTTTTATCAGGAAAAAGAAGATATTTGGTGAAAACTTAAAAACATAATGTAAATTGTTCTTTTTAATCATATGTATTACTTTTTGACCTTGAATTTGAGCCCGCAATCAGCACAAGCTTACTGCAACTAGTATAGTATTATATGGGTCCATCCCTTTTTGTTGTAAATTAAAGATATTGGATTGTGTATTTGTGTTGGAAATAAATATCCTTTTTCAAATGGGATTTTTTCCTTCCTATACAATATTTGAAACTTATTTACCAAAATTGTCCTATTTTTGTATATTACTCGCTCTAAACAAGGATTACTTATAAATTATTTCATTATTAGTATCTTAAATTAGGGGATTCAGTTATGGTATTTTTCTTTTTTCTCTCCTCTCCTCTTTCCTTATTCACTATCCCTGTCTCCGTATAAAAATGCATTATTAGTGCCTTAAATTAGAAGAGTCAGTTACACCTTTTCCTTTTTTCTCTCCTCTTCCCTTTTCCTATTCTCTGCCACCCCTCTCCATATACAATAGTTTAAGGGAGTCAATGCATAAATAATCTAATTACCAAACGTGATGCTGACAATTTGGATTCAGCGCCCATTTTATTCACACTTTAAATTAATTTTATGATCTTATTGCTTTAAGAGTTGGTTGGGGATGATGTAACCATCACGACCCAAAGTCCCTCCTAGCAAGTCGTGATGGCACCTAGTATCTAGAATTAGGTAAGCCTAACACATACTGATCATTAATGGAATTTAACTATCTTAACTATAATAAATTAAATAATTTTTGTAACAACATAGTCAAACCAACTTCAGTTACAAAATCCCAAAATCAGTAGTACAAATCATAAGCCTTTCTAAGAGTAACTAATACTAAGGAGTACTTGTCCCAGGGTAAGCGGAGACAATGGAAATAAAATACAACCGAAAGTGACTTCGGGGCATGCGAATGTCGGACATGTATACCTTGAAATCTCTAGCAGTGCAGACATAGGTCTCCAACCAACTCAATCATAATTACCTTGATTTGCAAAAAAAATGTACAGAAGTGTAGCATGAGTACACCAGAGCGGTACTCAGTAAGTATCAAGCCTAACTTCGATAGAGTAATGACGAGGTCAGGTCAAGATACCTACCAGACATGTAAACCTATGCAAAATGATACGTAAAGCTAGCAAGGAAAGAACATCAATATAAAGTCAATAGTAAAAATAAAGAGAACATGAAAGGCAACGGGAAATGTCACGACCCCAACCCCGATCGTGATGGCGCCCAACATAATGCTAGGTAAGCCCGACCAATTAACAACCATAACGCAATTCCTTATACAGTTCATGATTAATTAACACAGATAATTTACTAAGTCATAATACTTTGAAACCTGAAACAAGAGTTAAACATGCGGAATTCAAACAATAACCTAACTACATAGCCCATAAGGATCTGGTGTCACAAGTCTGAGCCTCTAATACAGGTTTATCAACCTAATGCATAGTAGTCTAGGGATTAAGAAATAAAATAAAAGATAGAAGGGAGAGATCAGGGCTGTGGATACCATTGCAGCTACCTTGATGCTCCAGGATATGTGATGCTCAGCAGAAAATCCTCACTCAGCCTCAGATACACCGGGATCTTCACGCAAGGTGCAGTAAGTAATGTGAGTACTCCAACGCAGTGAGTAATAAACATAAATAAAGACTGAAAATAAGAAATCATGGAAAAACACAAAGTAATCTATACTGCGGCAGTTAATTCAAGTAAAATGGAACAATAATACAATGAAATCGAAATGTAGAAATGCTACGACAAATAAGCAATTAAGTGACAGATATAGAAAGATAATCAACACATAATATGGTACCCTCTAGTACCCGCTGCGGCGTGCAGCCCGATCCTTTTATTTATCATCGACGATGCTCACTGGGGGTGTGCAGACTCCGGGAGGGGCCCCTTACGGCCCAAGCGCAATATCAAGCCATCTCGTGGCATCAACTAGGACCTCGGCCTCATATCAATATCAATATAATACTGTTGCGGCGCGCAGCCCGATCCCATACTCAGTCCAGAAATCATATAAGCCCCTTGGGCCACAATAATATAAAAATTCTCAGCCAAAACATCATTAGAAATATCATTTAATTTTTTCAACTCTGGGTAAAAGTGGCTGAATTTGTAAAACAATATTAAATAGTAGGACTGAGTTTAAATAATGTGTCAAAATGGTGAGAAACCAGTAGTAGCAATCCCCGAAGTGTTCAAACAGTTGGCAAGAAGCCCAAATATGATGATAACAATTAAATTCCAGTCAAATGCGTAGTAAATTCATCAATCGGGACGGACCAAGTCACAATCCCCAACGGTGCTCTACCCCACGCTTGATATTTGGCGTGCAAGTCACGTCAATATAGTACTACGATGTGCAAATCCAGGGTTTCAAACTCTCAAGACATCATTTACATCTATTACTCACCTCAAGCCAGCCAAAACTCTAGCTCGCTATGCCCTTGCCTCTCAAATCGGCCTCCTCGGGCGTCGAATATGACCGAAACCACAACGAATACGTTACAATAGGCTAAGGGAAGAAAACCCAAGCGAAAACAATCGAAAAATATCAAAAATCCCAAATTTAGCAAAAACCGAGCCCTGGGCCCACTTATCGAAACTCAAAATTTTTTACACCAACGGGTTCCTTATCTCGCCACGAGTCTATGAATATAAAAAACACCAAAATCGAAGTCCAATTGACCCCTCAAATCCCAATTTAAAATCTCAAAATCCCAAGCCCTAGTTCTTCCTTCTTTAGCTAAATTTCCATGAATATCTAGGTTGATTTCACATAATAATCATGTTTTTAGTTCATAGGACTTACCTTCAATCAATCCTCTTCGAAACCCTCTTCAATTTCCCCCAAATAGCTCTCAAAATGCCCAACAATAGAGGAAAATATGACCTACCTCGCGGAGGAAATGTTTAAAAACTATTCTGCCCGGCTCTGATTTTCTTCAATGCGATCGCGGCCCCAGGTTCGCAATCGCAAATAGTAATATTTTAAGACTTCCAAATTGGCCTATGCGAACGCAACCTATCTCATGCGAACGCAATGAATGACTTCCCAGAACTATGCGAACGCGGACACCCCACTGCGAACGCGATGCACCAAAAACTCACTTTCCGCGATCGCGGACCCTCTATTCCGAACGCGTTGAACAAAACTCAGGCCTGCCAAAATCCTTCTATGCGATCGTGGCCCTAGGCTCGCAATCGCGAAGACCAAAATACCCCTGCACAGCTGCTGCAATTTCTGCAATATCTCAAAGTCCAAAACTTCCCGTTTTGCCATCCGAAATCACCCTGAGGCCCCCGGAACGTCAACCAAAAGCACGAAAACCTCCTAAAACCTCATTCAAACTTGTTCCAATCATCAAAACACGTCAAACAACACCAAAACCATCAAATTACATCGGATTCAAGCCTAAGTTCTTCTAAAACTTCTGAAACATGCATTTGATCAAAAACCCAACCAAACCACCTCTGAATGACCTGAAATTTTGCGCACACATCCCAAATCACATAACGAAGCTACAACAATTCTAGGAATCCCATTCCAACCCTCGGATCAAAATCTCACCTATCAACCGAAAATCGCCAAAATACTAACTTCGTTAATTCAAGCCTAATTCTACACCGGACCTCCAAAATCACTTCTGATCACACTCATAAGTCACAAATCATCCCTCGAAGCTAACCGAATCATCGGAATTCATATCCGAGCCATCTAATACATAAGTCAACATCTGGTTGACTTTTCCAAACTAAGGCTTCCTTAAAGAGACTAAGTGTCTCATTTCCTTCTAAAATCAATCCAAACCAACTCGATCACGTAAGACACTGATAATAAAGCATAAAGAAACATAAAATGGGAGAAACAGAGCGGTAACTCATGATATGACGGGTCGGGTCATCACATCCTCCCCAACTTAAACAAATGCTCGTCCTCGAGCGAGTCAAGAAACATACCTGAAGCCTCAAATAGGTAAGGGTGTCTGCTCTGCATCTCTCGCTCGGTCTCCCAGGTAGCCTCCTCCACGGGCCGACCTCTCCACTGCACCTTCACTGAAACAACATCCTTTGACCTCAACTTTCGAACCTGACGATCCAAAATGGTTGTTGGCTCTACATCATAAGTCAAATCACCCTCTAACTGAACCGTACTGAAATCCAAAACATGGAACGGGTCTCCAATATATTTTCGGAGCATAGAAACATGAAAAACTAGATTTACGCTCTATAGGCTGGATGGCAAGGCAAGCTCATAAGCCACATCCCCAATCCTCCAAAGTACCTCAAAAGGCCCAATGAATCGCGGACTCAACTTCCCCTTATTTCCAAATCTCATAACATCCTTTGTGGGTGAAACCTTCAACAGGACCTTCTCACCAACCATGTAGGATACATCTCGAACCTTCCTGTCTGCATAATTCTTCTGTCTCGACTGCGCTGTACGGAGCCTCTCCTGAATCACCTTCACCTTCTCTAATGCATCCTGGACCAAATCTGTCCCCAATAGCCTAGCTTCACCGGGCTCGAACCAACCAACTGGAGATCTATACCGCCTCCTATACAGGGCCTCATACGGAGCCGTATGAATGCTCGACTGGTAGCTGTTGTTGTAGGCAAACTCTGCAAGCGGTAGAAACCGATCCCATGACCCTCTGAAGTCCATAACACAGGCGCATAGCATATCCTCTAGTATCTGAATGGTACGCTTGAACTACCCGTCCGTCTGAGGGTGAAAGGTTGTGCTCAACTGTACCTGAGTACCCAACTCTCGTTGAACAGTCTGCCAAAATTGAGAGATAAACTGAGTACCCCAATCTGATATGATGGAAACTGGGACACCATGCAACTGAACAATCTCCCGAATATAAATCTCTGCCAGCCGCTCAGAAGAATAAGTAGTATAAAAAGGAATGCAGTGCGCGGACTTGGTCAGCCTGTCTACAATCACCCAAATAACATCAAATTTCTTCAAAGTCCGAGGGAGTCTGGTAAAAAAATCCATAGTGATCCTCTCCCACTTCCACTCAGGAATAACCATTTGCTGATGCAAGCCATCCGGTCTCTGATGCTCATATTTCACCTACTGACAATTGAGACACCGAGTTACAAACTCCACAATATCTCCCTTCAACCTCCGCCACCAATAGTGCTGTCTAAGATCCTGATACATCTTCGCGGCACCCAGATGAATGGAATAACGCGAGCTATGGGCCTCCTCCAATATCAACTCCCGAAGCCCATACACATTGGGTACGCAAATCCGACCCTGCATCCTCAACACACCATCATCACCAATGTTCACGTCTCTGGCATCATCGTGCTGACCCCTGTCCTTAAGGACAAGCAAATGCGGATCATCATATTGGCGCTCTCTGATGTGGTCATATAAAGAAGATCGAGAAACCACATAAGCTAACACCCGACTGGGCTCCGAAATATCTAATCTCACAAACTGATTGGCCAAGGCCTGAACATCAACTGTAAATGGACTCTCCTCAACTGAAATGTATACCAAGCTCCCATACTCATTGCCTTTCGGCTCAACGCATGGCCACTACATTGGCCTTTCCTAGATGATACAGAATAGAAATATCATAATCCTTAAGCAACTCTGGCCACCTCCGCTGCCTCAAATTAGGTCCTTTTGCTTGAACAAATGCTGAAGACTGCGATGATCAGTGAATACCTCACAAGATACTCTATACAAGTAGTGCCTCCAAATCTTTAATGCATGAACTATAGCAGCCAACTCCAAATCATGAATAGGGTAGTTCTTCTCATGGGGCTTCAACTGACGAGAAGCATAAGCAATAACTCTACCCTCCTGGCATTAATACACAACCAATCCCAACTCGCAAAGCATTACAATATACGGTATATGAACCCGAAGCTGATGGCAAAACTAATACTGGAGCTGCGGTCAAAGCTGTCTTGAGCTTCTGAAAGCTCTCCCCGTACTCGTCCGACCATTCAAACGAAGCACCATTCTGAATTAACTTGGTAGAGGGCGATGCAATAGAGGAGAAACCCTGAACAAACCGGCGATAATAACTCACCAAACCAAGGAAGCTATGAATCTTTGTGGCTGAGGACGGTCTAGGCCAACTCTAAACCGCCTCTATCTTCTTTGGATCAACCTGAATACCCTCGCTGGACACCACGTGCCCCAAGAAAGCCATTGAGCTAAGCTAAAACTCACACTTGGAGAACTTTACATAAAGCTTCTCTTCCCGTAATCTCTGCAATACAACTCGCAAATGCTGCGCGTGCTCCTCCTGACTACGGGAGTACACCAGAATGTCATCAATGAAAACAATAACGAACGAATCCAGATAAGGCCTAAATACGCTATTCATCAAATGCATGAATGTTGCTGGGGCATTGGTCAGCCCGAAAGACATGACAAGAAACTCATAGTGACCATATCTAGTCCTGAAAGCAGTCTTATGAATATCTAAATCCCTGATCTTTAATTGGTGATAACCCGAGCGAAGATCAATCTTGGAAAACACCCTCTCTCCCTGAAGCTGGTCAAATAAATCATCAATGTGAGGCAGGGGATACTTGTTCTTAATTGTTACCTTGTTCAATTTCCTATAATTGATGCACATTCTCATTGTGCCATCCTTCTTCTTCACAAACAGAACTGGCATACCCCAAGGTGACACACTAGGCCGAATGAACCCCTTATCTAGGAGTTCCTGAAGCTGCTCTTTCAATTCTTTTAACTTCGTTGGTTCCATACGATATGGCGGAATAGAGATGGGCTGAGTGCCCGGCACCAGATCAATACCAAAATTAATATCCTTGTCCGGTGGCATGCCCGATAGGTCTGTAGGAAATACATCGGGAAAATCCCTCACAATTGGAACAGAATCAATGGTAGGAGTTTCAGCTCCAACATCCTGCACAAAGGCTAAATATGACAGACAACCCTTCCCAACCATACGTTGGGCCTTCAATAAAGATATCACTCTACTCAGAACATAATCAGTCACACCACGCCACTCGATCCGCGGTACACCCGGCGTAGCCAAAGTGATTGTCTTAGCATGACACGGAGATAACCAATCCATGCCCAAAATAACATCAAAGTCCACCATGCTCAATAGCAATAGATCAACTCGGGTCTCCAGACCCCCAATAATCATAACATATGACTGGTACACACGATCCACACCAACAGTATCGCCCACCGGGGTAGACACATGAACAGGTAAAGAAAGAGACTCCTGGGGCGTACCCAAATAACGAGCAAAATATAAAGACACATATGAATAGGTGGAACAGGGATCAAACAATATAGAGGCATCTCTGTGGTAGACTGAAACAATACCTGTAATGACAACGTCCGAAGCAATGGCATCTGTCCTACCTGGAATAGCATAAAAACGAGCCTGGCCACCGCCTGATCGACCTCCACCTCTGGGGCGACCCCTGGCTGCCTGACCTCCACCCCTGGCTGGCTGGGCGGGTGATGAAATAACTGGTGTAGAAGTCGAGGGCTGATCCCTCTACTGAGACTGACCACCACAAAGTCGAGGACACTGCCTCCTCATATGCCCAAACTCTCGGCACTCATAACAAATACCGGGTGCTGGAGATGGGGACTGAAGGGAACCCCTCGCACCAGAGTGGCTAGCAGATGCCCTCGGCGCAGAAGAACGCTGAGCTGATGGGGCATGAGATGAGCCCTGAGCTGGGAGGGCGCTGAGTGAAGACTGGCCCTGCTGAGACCCATGATGACCACGACCTGAAGATGCCCCACAATACTCTGGACGGGCCGACTGAGCAGGCCTGAAAGAATGATCTCTATTATGCTGGAACTGGCCCCTTGAAGGAGCACCACCGTAACTGCCCGATCCACGAGGCCTTTTGGCCTCCCTCTTCTCTCGCTCTCGACGGTGAACTGACTCGATCTCACGAGCGATATACACCACCTCCTCAAACGTAGCACCCAATACTCTCTCTAGTCATCAGAATACGGAGATGGTAGTTAAGGTCATCCACAAATCTCCTGATCCTCTCACGATCTGACGGAATCATCCAAATAGCATGACGGGCCAACTGTGAAAACCTCATCTCGTATTGAGTCACGGTCATATCCCTCTGTGTCAACCATTCAAACTACCTACGCAGCTCCTCTCTACGGGACTAAGGTACATACTTTTCCAGGAAAATAGCGGAGAACTTCTGCCAAGAAAGGGGTGCTGCATCGACAGGCCTACGCCTCTCAAAATCCTCCCACCAAGTAAAAGCAGCCCCGAGAACTGGAAGGTAGTAAATGCCACATCACTCGACTCAAGAATCCCTGCTGTATGGAGCATGCGCTGACACTTGTCAAGAAAATACTGGGCATCCTCGCCCTTAGCACCACTGAATGTCGGAGGCTGGAGCCTACCAAACCTCTCAAGACGACGCTGCTCATCGTCTGGCATAGATGGAACCACAAAGTACTGAACTGGTGCAACCGGCTGAGCTAGAGGTACTCTCGGCATCTGAAATCCCTGCACTACCTACTCAGGTGTGCGAGCAGCGGGGGTCTAATTGCCGCCCCCGACCTGTGAAGTAGCTGCTGCTGTGGTGGCTGAAACTGCCGGAGCCAGGCCAGTGCAAACTGATAAGATCTGTGCCAAGGCCTCCTGAAGACCCAGAATCACGATAGGCACAACTGGTGCCTAAACAGGTGCTGTTGGAGTATCCACAGCTGGATCCTGATCCTGAGCTGGGGCAACTGGTGGATCAACGGGTGCTGCCCCGACTGCTCTGCCTCTGCCACGACCACGACCGCGTCCACGGCCTCTGGTGGCCTTAGTGGGTGGTACTGGGGGTCGTCCACCACGTCCGGTAGCACGAGTCCTCACCATCTGTGAGAGAATAGAATAAAGAGAAGTTTAGTACTCAAATCAACAAGTTCACACGACAAAAATTTCAAGAAGATGAAGTTTTTCCTAAAGGTTCTGCAGCCTCTCGAGGATAAATACACACGTCTCCGTACCGATCCGCGAGACTCTACTAAACCGGCTCATAACTTGCGAGACCAAGTAACCTAGGCTCTGATACCAACTTGTCATGGCCCCAACCCCGATTGTGATGGCGCCCAACACAATGCTAGGCAAGCCCGACCAATTAACAACCTTAACGCAATTCCTTATACAGTTCATGATTAATTAACATAGATAATTTACTAAGTCATAATACTTTGAACCTGAAACAAGAGTTAAACATGCGAAATTCGAACAATAACCCAACTACATAGCCCATAAAGATCCGGTGTCACAAGTCTAAGCCTCTAATACAGGTTTATCAACCTAATACATAGTAGTCTAGGGAATAAGAAATAAAATAAAAGATAGAAGGGAGAGATCAGGGCCGCGGACGCTATTGCAGCTACTCGTTGCTCCCAGATATATGATGCTCAGCAGAAAATCCTCACTCAGCCTCAGATACACCTGGATCTGCACGCAAAGTGCAGGGAGTAACATGAGTACTCCGACCCAGTTAGAAATAAACATAAATAAAGACTGAGAATAAGAAATCATGAAAAAACACAAAGTAATCTATACTGCGGTAGTTAAATCAAGTAAAATGGAATCAATAAAACAATGAAATCGAAATGTATAAATGCTACGACAAATAAGCAATTAAGTGACAGATATAGAAATATAATTAGCACATAATATGGTACCCTCTAGTACCAGCTGTGGTATGCAGCCCGATCCATTTATTTATCGCCGACGATGCTCACTGGGGGTGTACAGACTCTGGGAGGGGCCCCTTACGGCCCAAGCACAATATCAAGCCATCTCGTGGAATCAACTAGGCCCTCGGCCTCATATCAATATCAATATAATACTGTTGCGGCGCGCAACTCGATCCCATACTTAGTCCAGAAATCACATAAGCCCCTCGGGCCACAATAATATAAAATTCTCAGCCAAAACATCATTAGAAATATCATTTAATTTTTTCAACTCTGGGTAAAAGTGGCTGAATTTTTAAAACAGTATTAAATTGTAGGATTGCGTTTAAATAATGTGTCAAAACGGTGAGAAACCAGTAGTAGCAATCCCTGAAGGGTTCAAACAGTTGGCAAGAAGCCCAAATATGATGATAACAAGTAAATTCCAGTCAAATGCGCAGTAAATTCATCAATCTAGATGGACCAAGTCACAATCCCCAATGGTGCTCTACCCCACGCTCGCTATCCAGCGTGCAAGTCACCTCAATATAGCACTACGATGTGCAAATTCGGGGTTTCAAACCCTCAGGATATCATTTACATTTAGTACTCACCTCAAGCAGGCCAAAACTCTAGCTCGCTATGCCCTTGCCTCTCAAATCGGCCTCCTCGCGCGTCGAACCTGACCAAAACCACAACAAATATGTTACAATAGGCTAAGGGAACAAAACCCAAGCGAAAACAATTGAAAAATATCAAAAATCCTGAAATTAGCCAAACCCGAGCTCCGTGCCCACTTCTTGAAACTCAAAAGTTTTTACAGCAACGGGTTCCTTATCTCGCCACGAGTCTATGCATATAAAGAACACCAAAATCGGAGTCCAATTGACCCCTCAAATCCCAATTTAAAATCTCAAAATCCCAAGCCCTAGTTCTTCCTTCTTTAGCTAAATTTCTAGGTTGATTTCACATAATAATCACGTTTTTAGTTCATAGGACTTACCTCCAATCAATCCTCTTCGAAACCGTCTTCAATTTCTCCCAAATAGCTCTCAAAATGCCCAACAATGGAGGAAAATATGACCTACCTCGCGGAGGAAATGTTTAAAAACTATTCTGCCCAGCTCCGATTTTCTTCAATGCGATCGCGGTCCCAGGCTCGCGATCGTGAAGAGAAATATTTTAAGAATTCCAAATTGGCCTATGCGAATGCGAACTATCTCATGCGAATGAGATGAATGACTTCCTAAAAATATGCGAACGCGGACACCCCACTGTGAACGCGATGCACCAAAAACTCACCTTCCGCGATCGCGGACCCTCTATTGCGAATGCGTAGAACAAAACTCAGGCCTGCCAAAATCCTTCTATGCAATCGCATCCCCCAGGCTCGCGATGGCGAAGCCCAAAATACCCCTGCACAGTTACTGCAATTTTTGCAATATCTGAAAGTCCAAAACTTTCCGTTTAGCCATCTGAAATCACCCCGAGGCCCCCGGGACCTCAACCAAAAGCTCCAACACCTCCTAAAACCTCATTCAAACTTGTTCCAATCATCAAAACACCTCAAACAACACCAAAACCATCAAATTACATCAGATTCAATGTAAGTTCTTCTAAAACTTCCTACACACGCATTTGATAAAAAACCCAACCAAACCACCTCCGAATGACCTGAAATTTTGCCCACACATCCCAAATCACATAACGAAGCTACAACGACTCTCGGAATCCCATTTCGACCCTCGGATCAAAATCTCACCTATCAACCGAAAATCGCTAAAATACTAACTTCGCCAATTCAAACTTAATTCTACACCGGACTTCCAAAATCTCTTCCGATCACACTCCTAAGTCACAATTCATCCCCCGAAGCAACCCAATCATCGGAATTCATATCCGAGCCCTTTAACACATAAGTCAACATCCGGTTGACTTTTCCAAACTAAGCCTTCCTTAAAGAGACTAAGTGTCTCATTTCCTTCTAAAATCAATCCAAACCAACTCTATCACGCAAGACACTGATAATGAAGTATAAAGAAACAGAAAATGGGGAAAACAGAGTAGTAACTCATGAGACGACGGGTCGGGTCGTCACAGGAAACAACCAAGTAGTTAAGCAACAACATAGTAGGGATACAAATGAAATATGAATGGGTTCAAGTAAGTAAAATCAATAACAACCCAATCAATCTAATCATTCCTAATGCACGAATTTCAATATGAATTACCCGAGGCACCACATCTCGACATCTCAAATCATGATTCACAACTTCCAAACCCTTTACACCACGCACGTTGTGTCCACATTTTCCAAATTACTTTCGCACGATAAAATCCACATACTACCATGTACATTGTATTCGTATCAATATAAACAAAGGCGACCGATGAATAATTTAAACACAATTTTAAACTTGAATACAATGAAGCGTCAAACGATATATTAAGCCTAATTTAGGATTCAAATAAAGTAAAATAAATGAGAGGATGTGCAAATAGAGTATCAGATGAGCTTTGTTTAGAATTAAATGAGGTGAAGTAAAATATCGTATTTAAAATAAAGTAAGACATCAATTAAATATCTAGCGAGTTAAATATAGAATTTGTTACAGTAAAATTTTAAGTGAATTGCACAACAATAAGATGATGAGTAAATTTGGGAAAATAAATTAAAATAAAATAAAAATGTAATAACCATCTAACTTAGAAAAAACGCAGAATGAGATGTAAGTTTTATCTTTGAAAGGTACACAAGGGAAACACCTTAAGAATTCTTTCATTTAAATCTGCTAAATTATCAGGAACTCAACATGTCACGTAGAATGTATGACTCATACAAGAAGTTTATGTTGTTCCATTATTAGAATACTATCGGTTAATCAAATACAATAAAGTGATTTAAGAAACAAAAATAACAATCCTAGCATAAAATGCACTAGAAGAATCATAACCAAAAATAACTTTAATATCACAAAAATTATAACATGTACATCTGTTGTGGCGTATAACCCGATACCGCACAATAATAACCATATCTGTTGCAGCGTGCAATTCGATCCAACATAATATCTGTTACGGTGTGCAACCGGACCCCTCCATATAATTATTTGTCGGTTTCGTAATCCATGCTTATTCCGTCATATCGTCATTTTCATTTCTGCTACGGCGTGCAACCCGATCCCACATATATCATCGTTTTTATTACTGTTGTGGCATGCAACCTGATCCGTAAGCAACATAAATTAAGCAAAAAATTTATAATTAACTACGGTGTACCACAAAATTAAAAGGAATAACGAGGCTACTCAAAGATGTCACAACTGATGAAAAAGTTACACGATAACTCACGAAATTAAATAGCAAGGAATGACAATCCATAAACCCAGACACAATTCTAAGAATCAATTAACAATTTAAGGCATGTAGCAGATAAAGCATGAATTCAATAATTAATTACAATTAATAATTAGCATATAAGGGTGAACTTGACAACAAGGATGAAAAATGTGCTAACAACTTCAAGTAAAGCATCTAAGAACAATTCTAACGAGAAAATATATAATCATGAAACGATAATTACAATTAATTGCATAAAAGAAGCCTAGTGGTCCAAATCGTTCAAATACCACGTATAGGTTGTTTACCCACTCATCACCTCGCGTATACGGCTTTCACATAACACGAATAACACAACCATCTCAAATCCTAAGGGTTGGTTTCCCCCAAATAAAGTTAGACAAGACACTTACCTTAACGAAGCTAGGCCGACACTCTAAAATGGCCTTCTTACGGGAAATGGCCTTCGGACGGCTCAAATCTAGCCAAAATAATTTCATAAAATAATTAAAATTCATAGAAAATAATTTTGGATAGTAAAACGTCGACTTCCAATTTTATTCTAAAAGTCAATCCAAAAGTAAACCCTGGGCCCGTATCTCGAAACCCGACAAAAAATCATGAAATTCGAACGCCCATTCCAGTATGAGTCGAACCATACCAAAATTATCGAATTCCGATATTATCACGACCCCAAAACCAACCCGATCGTGATGGAGCATATCATGGAACTAGGACAGCCGACACATTCTAAAATAATTTGACATTTCATTAAAAATTTAAATAATAACATTTTTCATACTGAAATTCCCACATAAGAGATAAATATAAAACCAAAATGTGGAAATAAAAGCCCGACATCGATTGTCACTAAGTCATACACAATTACTACCACTGTCCCGAAATATAAAAGACTAAAATAGTATGGACATCAACTACTAAAATCTATAGGGAGATAAGAGGGAGAAGAGCAAGGCTGCGATCACCATGCAGCTACCTTGCCAACTCCAAATATCCTTGGCGGATGAAAATCAACGCTCGCTAGCACGTCAAACAACCCCTGGATCTGCACATAAGGTGCAGGGAGTAATGTGAGTACACCACCTCAGTAAGTAATAAAGGTAAATAAAGACTAAGCAGTAGAAAAACATATAAAATCCACATCATGAAAACTCAGTAAGCACATATGAGTCAAATCATCTCGTTTAAAGTCCAGTTTTGGTAAAAAATCATTTGACGATGCTTTTCAAAAGTTTCAACATAGGCTTTTGCAATTTAAAACTAAAAGTGAAGAAAATCATAAATAGTCCCTTGAGCAAAACATCACTCGTGAACAGCCCCTCGGGCAAACATAAATCATAAATAACCCATAGGGCAAACCTCACAGTCACTCATATACAGTCCCTCTGGCATACCTCACAATCACTCGTAATCAGCCCCTCGGGCACAACATGAATCAAGAACAGCCCCTCGGGCACAACATAAATCAAGAACAGCCCCTCGGGCAAAAACATCATATCACTCACTCAGGGTACTCGTGCTCACTGGGGGCATATCTCACAATCACTCGTAATCATCCCCTCGGTCACAACATGAATCAAGAACAGCCCCTCGGGCACAACATAAATCAAGAATAGCCCCTCGGGCAAAAACATCATATCACTCACTCAGTGTACTCGTGCTCATTGGGGGTGTGCAAACTCCAAAGCGGCTCCTACAGCCCAAGCGCTATAACAAGCCACCTCGTGGCGTAAATCAATCAGGTCCTCCGCCTCACAATAACAACAAGCCACCTCGTGGCAAAAATCAATCAGGGCCCTGACCTTACAATATCATGAATCAGTAACAACCTGCTGCGGTGTGCAGCTTGATCCCATAATATCGTCACAAAACAGGCCCTCGGCCTCACTAAGTCAAAAACCTCTCAAGCCACTCGGACTATCAGTAAAATAGGGTGCTCAATCCAAAATATTATTTTATGATTTAAAAACGGAGTAATAATGACTGAGTTATGAAATCAATAAAACATAGCATGACTGAGTACAAATCTTAAATCAAAACAGTGAGGAAATAATAAGAAAAGGCCCCTAAGGGTCCAAACAGCTTTGGCACGAGTCCCAAATATGGCATTCATCCCAACTCATAGAAATTCTTTCTTAAGCACATAAGCATCAAATAGTTTTCAGTCAAATATGCAACTTAATAGTTGCTACAGGACGGACCAAGTCACAATCCCCAAAGGTGCACGCCCATACGCCCGTCACCTCACAATAGTGAAGTGATGTGATATCTGGGGCTTCATACCTTCAGGACAAAATTTACAATCATTACTTATCTCGAACCGATTAAATCCCTACTCCGCGATGCCCTTGCCTCCGGAATCGGCTTCCAAACGTCCCGAGTCTGCCCAAAAGCATTACAACGTAGTCAATATAGGCCAAGGAACCAATTCCATATGAAAATTATCAAATAATATAAAAATTCCGAAATTCACCCAAACCCGACCCCCGGGCCCATCTCTCAGAATCCGACAAAAATCATAACACTAGAGACTCCTTCCAATCACGAGTCTATGCATACCAAAATCATCAAAATTCGGAATTAAATGGTCCCACAATTCCTCAAATTAAACTCTCCAATTTCAAGCCTTAATCCCTTCAATTTCATCCTTAATTTCATGCTTAAACAACTGAAAATCACCATAATCACGAGTGTTAGGCTCAAGAAACTTACCACAATGAAGAACCCCTTGATTCCCTCTTCAAAACTCCCCACAAGCTCCAATCTCGTCTTCAAAAATGGAGAAAATAGGCAAAAATTTGCGAAGGGATCCTTTTATACATTCTGCCCAGAATTTCCGCACCTGTGACCCTTGTTCTCGCACCTGCGCAACCGCTCTGCGGTCCAATCAACAGCACCTGTGGTTTTCACTTAAACACCCAGGACCACATATGCGCCCCAGGCACCGCACCTACGGTCCCGCAGATGCGTCCAACACACCGCATCTACGGTTCTTCTCTTAGGCCTCAAGTTTCGCATCTGCGGCTTCCACCACCACATCTGCGACCTCGCACATGCGATCCCCAATCCGCAGGTGCGGAAATGTCAGAAGCAGCAGCTTCAGCTGCATAATCCCAATTCCAAGTCTTCCGTTAGCCATCCGAATTCATCCCGAGGCCCTCGGGACCTCAACCAAAAATACCAACAAGTCACATATCACCATTCAAACTTATTCAAACTTTAGGAACACTCAAAACAACATCAAAACACCAAATTAGCCTCAGATTCAAGCCTAAGAACTTCCAAACTTCCGAATTTCGCAAATGATGCCGAAACCTATCAAATCACCTCCGAATGACCTGAAATTTTGCACACACATCACAAATGACACTAAAGACCTACTCAATTTCCAAAATTTCATTCCGAACCCAGATATCAAAATTTCCACTGCTGGCCGAGAAATGCCAAATTTCCAATTTCGCCAATTCAAGCCTAAATCTACCACGGGCCTCCAAATCACATTCCGGACGCGCTCCCAAGTCCAAAAATCACCTAAATAAGCTAACCAAATCGTAAAAATCCAAATCCAAGATTGAATACTAAAAAGTCAAAACTTGGTCAAACCATTCAAATTTTAAGCTTCAAGCTGAGAATCATTCTTCCATATCTGTTCCGATTAACCTGAAAACCAAAACTGATGATTTACATAAGTCATAATACATCATACGGGGCTAGCCATGCCTGTGAATTGGCGAGTTGGGTCGTGACATTCTTCCCCACTTAAACATACGTTCGTCCTCGAACATGCCCAGAGTTGTTTCGAAAACCATCAAATCGCTATATAACCTTATCATGCACATACCCGGGGTGATCCCACGTCGACCTATCCCATATAGGTCCGATAACACAACATAACTGAAATTTCACAATTCACCCTAGCCCATAACCTTAGAACCGAATTTCCACTTCCGAAATTATCTATAAGATCAGAATCTCACATCTACATACTGAATAAGTCTGATCACGTTGTATCAAGCCAAAACCGCAATTCAAGATGAAACCACATGATATACCACACAACTCAAACACTCATAGTGATGACTTCTAATCATAAAAGCGGCTCAAACAACCCAATACCGGTAATAAACCTCTTACTAAACAAAGCCTCATTCCAACACTTTCGTATACTGCTGATGATGAAAGAAACACGCAAAAGTCATAATCATTCCTTCGATCAACCAGTCATAGAGTTCCCTCTCCATCGGCGAGGACCCTAGTAAATTTCTAAGCCGTATTTTGATATTATCCTTCCTACATGATGAAATCGAATCCGATAGTATTCATTCTAGGTTCAATGACCTCATCTTATCCAACACGATTACTCTGGTGACATGACATATCAATACGATCTAAAGCCACAATCATTGCAATCCGTGCACCAAAAAAGCAACAATCTAAAGGTACTCAAATCATGGAAAATGACTCAAATGAGAGAGCTATACCGCAAGCTCACCAGTACCACCTCAACACGATGCCAAGAATCCATCACACACCGTAGAACAAGAAAACACGAATCTAACACGAAGGATCATATCCCAACATAACTTTGCTGCAATGCGCGACCTTATCCAAGCATTGGTCCATATGAAATACCTCAAGTCACAATGCCCAAAATCAACAACCACACGCAATTGATGTCTAGTACCAAAAGTGAATCACCATAACCATAGAGAAGCAAATGACGCAACGTCATACCATCCCGAAAGAACATATCCAATGCGTAATCAATCATGCAGCACCCAAATACCCGTCTTACTCAACTCAACTATAAAGCCTAAATAGAACCATATCATTTGTGCATGAAATCAACGAATCACAATCCCGCAAAGCTTACAAGAGTAACTCACAAAAAATCTCGGGACAAGAATAAGCTTATCAACAACCGAATGGCACCTTCCTCAACAATAGCTGCCCGAAGTCGACAAATCTGACCCGGTGCAGAACACACGTTCATACAGGCCTACCAATGAACCCTAACTAACTCTGGTCACCCACACAGATAAATAATTCTCCGAAATCTCACAATGACTGAATCATGACACATAATAAAATCTAACTAGCTTTGCCCACTTCTTCACAGTCCACAACCACGAAATAACCTGTTCAAAAGAACTCCCAGTCTCCAAATCCATAAGGCACATGAATCACCATATCTAATCTAAACTCCATCGCCTGAATGCCCACGCTTCGCCAATTACATAGTTATCCCACGAGGAATACTTCTAAAATTCTTCTATGCCACCAGGCAAAATTTGATTATTAGCAGTCGATCAAATAGGAGAGCGTCGCAATACCAATGAAGTATCCTTAACTTAAACACATTGCCCTTTCTGAAATGTATACCGTCATCAAGCCACACCAATGAGTATTATCATTTACCTAGTCATCTGAAAATGTCCATGCTGCCTAAGAATTTATGACCTTCCTTTCAGAACTGAATCGTGATCTTACACATGCAAATCTCAATCCTATACATCATATCGCATATACCATGCCATCATATGATAAATGCGAGAACTTCATAATCCACTTTGAGTCACCAGCAACTACATACTCAGTTAGCCAAGAACTTTCCATTTGATCCCATCTAGGAGAAAATCATTATACATCACATACTACTTATACTCGTAGGAAATATACATCCCTGATCGTGGTAGAAACCATCAAGACCTCTCCGAATTCCATTTGAACAAAACCAAACCGTCAGGACTGAATCCTTCTAACTAAACCAAGCTACGCAGACTACTAATAACCCAAGAGCATTGCCACGAAATACCTGTAGAAACTCATTACCTCATAAACACCCAAAAAACTAATCATACCCATTGACATGCTGATCCAACCTACTACCAAGTTGTCCTATCTATCCGAGTTCCTTATGAATTACCTTCAAATTGATTCTTCTCCTTGCCATAATACCAAAATCCTCAACCCAAAACTCACCACGCGAGACCCTAGAAATAAACCACACCGCCCTAAAGCTCATAAGCCGCTGAATGTTCTCTTAAGCATCCCAAAAGTAACACAACTCAATTACTTACTATGAAGATACTCTCTATGAATTTAAGCTATTCTTTCCCTTTCCTAATACCAAAATGTAGGATCCACTACGGTATCGAAATACCACAAATCCTGATGACTTTTAGTGTAATTCTTAGTTTCTAGCCAAATACCTATCCTGAAGATTCCCAATTATCACATATAAATCTTAAATCCATTAGAACCATTCTCGAGAGTCATCCACTCTACTCAGGTGTCAATTAACTGATCAAATAAACCAAAGGACCTGGGTCCCATTAGTACAACAACACATAAGGAAATAACCCCACCTTAATGCCACCGGATAAATTTCTGCTCCACGCACGTTACATCCTTCACCAATAACAACTCAAATCATCCCATGTTTCTCATATACTCATAATTCCCAATACAACTCGTATCCAGAAATCCCCTTTACTTGAGTGATCCTTGATCTCAACCTCTGCAAGTCATAACTGATTAACTAGTATGTCTCAAACTGAAACCAAAACAACACATAATCGTGCAATCAACTGATCAATAGTAGACTCCCCCACTTGGCTCAAAGCCATAGATCAAAACACATAAAAACTCACAATTCTCATACTTTATTACTGCTATAATACCATAGTGAGATTCAACTAAATCCTTCATAAGCTCATGCAACACAAACCATCTAGTATTTCAAATCATCTGCAACTCTCGAATTCACCCTCATAACAGTCAAGCTCACTCCTATAAGAGATCCAATCTCAAATTGCAACACGTATATTTCTCTAGTAAAAGAGGACTCCCAACAAACAACATAGGGATCACACAAACCTCAGAATACTCCGTAAGAGATAAACCACCTGCTTCGCCTCAAACCAACATCTCTTTATACCCTTCCACTATCATAACCATCACGTATTCACTTAATATTCCCGAGTCTAAACTCATATCACGTCATGAGATCTACTTCATTGCCCAACTAAACAACATGGAAAGATCCTTCAACAGACCTATAACTCGGGACTATACATCAAATCAAGATGGAGATCAAGCATCAAATAGTTCTTTCTACCCTCAAGTAGACCCTTCTCGTCACATTCAAATCATATTAACACATATCATAGTCACATTATACTCGTCCCGTAGCCACCCAGCCATCACTTTTACTAATAGGGACACTACCAAACATATAAATCCAAAAGCACGTGCTCACACAATCAACACCTCAGTGCTCAATCTACAGTCAGAACCGCGCCTCAGGCCCTCCAAATTGGCCCAACATCAACATACAGAATCACCTCTTGCAGCTCATCCAGGGAATCACAAGCCTTTGATGCACAAATGATACCGAGCGCTTATATGCATGTAAGAATGCATGGAAGGAATTCAAAGAGTTACACTTCAAGCCGAATTAATACTGCAGGATAAGAATTCAAGAATGTGAACTTTCCCAAGGGTTCTACAGCCTCTCGAAGATAAGTACAGACGTCTCCATATCAATCCGCAAGACTCTACTAAACCTGCTCATGACTCGTGAGACCTATGTAACCTAGGCTCTGATACTAACTTGTTACGACCCTAAAACCAACCCGACCGTGATGGCGCCTATTATGGAACTATGCCAGAAGACACATTCTAAAATAATTTGAAATTACATTAAAATTTAAATAATAACATTTTCATACTGAAATTCCCAGATAAGAGATAAATATAAAACCAAAATGTGGAGATAAAAGCCCGACCTCGGGTGTCACTAAGTCATGCACAATTACTACAACTGTCCCAAAATATAAAAGACTAAAATAGTATGGACATCAACTACTAAAATCTATAGGGAGATAAGATGGAGAAGAGCAAGGATGCGATCCCCATGCAGCTACCTTGCCAACTCCAAATATCCTCAGTGGATGAAAATCAACGCTCGCTAGCACGTCCAACAACCCCTGGATTTACACACAAGGTGCAGGGAGTAATGTGAGTACGCCAACTCAGTAAGTAATAAAGGTAAATAAAGACTAAGTAGTAGGAAAACCCATAAAATCCACATCAAGAAAACTCAGTAAGCACAACATGCTTTAAAATCAGTTTATGAGTCAAATCATCTCGTTTAAAATCTAGTTTTTGGTAAAAAATCATTTGAAGATACTTTTCAACCATTTCAACAGAGGCTCAATGCAATTTCAAAATAAAAGTGAAGAAAATCATAAACAACTCCTCGGGAAAAACATCACTCACGAACAGCCCCTCGGGCAAACATCAATCTTAAACAGCTCCTCGGGCAAACCTCACAGTCACTAATATATAGCCCCTCAGGATTACTTACAATCACTCGTATTCAGCCCCTCGGGCACAACATGAATCAAGCAGCCCCTCGGGCATAACATAAATCAAGAACAACCCCTCGGGCAAAAACATCATATCACTCACTCAGGGTGCTCGCGCTCACTAGGGGTGTGCAAACTCCAGAGGAGATCCTACAGCCTAAGCACTATAACAAGCCACCTCGTGGCGTAAATCAATCAGGCCCTCGGCCTCACAATAACGACAAGCCACCTTGTGGCATAAATCAATGAGGCCCTCGGCCTCACAATATCATGAATCAGTAACAACCTGTTGCGGCGTGCAACCCGATCCCATAATATCCTTACAAAACAGGCCCTCAGCTTCACTCAGTCAGAAACCTCTCAAGACACTCGGACTATTAGTAAAACAGGGTGCTCAATCCAAAATATCAATTTATGTACAATAACGGAGTAATAAAGACTGAGTTATGAAATTACTAAAATATAACATGACTGAGTATAGATCATAAATCAAAACAGTAAGGAAATAATAAGAAAAGTCCCCGAAGAGTCCAAACAGCTTTGGCACGAGGCCCAAATATGGCATTTAGCCTAACTCATAGAAATTCATTCTAACGCACATAAGTATCAAATAGTTTTCAGTCAAATATGCAACTTAATAGTTGCTACGAGACGGACCGAGTCACAATGCCCAAGGGTGCACACCCACACGCCCGTCACCTAGCATGTGCGTCACCTCACAATAGTGAAGCGATGTGAAATCTGGGGCTTCATACCCTCAGGATAAGATTTACAATCATTACTTATCTCGAATCGGTCAAATCCCTACTCTGTGACGCCTTTGCCTCTAGAATCGGCCTCCAAACGCTCCGAGTCTGCCCAAAAGCATTACAATGAAATCAATATAGGCCAATGAACCAATTCCATAAAAAAATTATCAAGTTATACCAAAATCCCGAAATTCACCCTAACCCGGCACCTGGCCCATGTCTCGGCATCCGACAAAAATCACAACACTTGAAACATTTTTCACTCACGAGTCTATGCATACCAAAATCATCAAAATCTGACATCAAATGGTCCCCCAAATCCTCAAATTAAACTCTCCAATTCCAAGCCCTAATCCCATCAATTTCATCCCTAATTTCTACTAATTTCATGCTTAAACAACTAAAAATCACCATAAGCACGAGTGTTAGGCTCAAGAAACTTACCACAATGAAGAACCCCTTGATTCCCTGTTCAAAACTCCCCAAAAGCTCCAATACCGTCTTCAAAAATGGATGAAATACGCAACTGCGAGCCTTTTTCTCGCACCTACACAACAGTTTCTGCGGTCCAATTAACCGCACCTACGGTTTTCACTAAAATGCCCAGGATCACATCTGCGCCCCAGGCACCGCACTTGCGGTCCTGCAAATGCGTCCAACACGCTGCATCTATGGTTCTTCTCTTGGGGCTCAATTTCTGTATATGTGGCTTCCCTCATCGTATCTGCAACCCCGCACCTGCGGTCCCCAATCCGCAGGTGCGGAAACGTCAGAAGCAGCAGCTTCAGCTGCACAATCCCAATTCCAAAACTTCCGTTAGCCATCCGAATTCATCCCGAGGCTCTCGGGACCTCAACCAAAAATACCAAAAATTCACATATGACCATTCAAACTTATTCAAATCTTCAGAACACTCAAAACAACATCAAAACACCAAATCACCCCTAGAGTCAAGCCTAAGAACTTTCAAACTTTCGAATTCCGCAAACGATGTCGAAACCTATCAAACCTCGTCCGAATGACCTTAAATCTTGCACACAAGTCAAAAATGACATTACAGACCTACTCAAATTTCCAAAATTTCAGTCCGACCTGATATCAAAATTTCCACTGCCGACCGAGAAACGCCAAATTTTCAATTTTGCCAATTCAAGCCTAAATCTATCACGGACCTCCAAATCACATTTCGGATGCGCTTCCAAGTCCAAAAGTTACCTAATGAAGCTAACCAAATCAAAAAATCTAAATCCGAGATCGAATACTAAAAAGTCAAAACTTGGTCAAACCTTTCAAATTTAAAGCTTCAAGCTAGGAATCATTCTTCCATATCTGTTCCGATTAACCTGAAAACCAAAAATGATGATTTACATAAGTCATAATACATCATAGAGGGCTAGTCATGATCGAGAATTGGCTGGCAAGTGCAAATGCTCAAAATGACCGATCGGGTCGTTACAGATATCAAATCGCCCTTCAAATATTCATTTTTCATTTTTTGAAGATTTTACAAAAACTCCATTTTCTTCCATTAAATTCACTAATTAATGATGTAAATAATTTTGAAATCAATAAATATAAATAATTTCGGATAAAGAACACTTACCCAAATCAAACTCGTGAAGAACCCCTCCAAAATCGCACAAAACCAAGGTCTAAAACTCTACAAATGAACAAAAATGTCGAACTCTCAAATTAAGCATTCTGCCCAGGCAAGTCGCATCTTTAGAATTCAACCTATTTCATCTTATTTCTAGGTGGGTCGCATTTTAAAGAGGCGGCCTGCTTCAGCAGCTTTCCAGGCAAAAACTGCAGTGAAAACTGCTGTACCGGTCTTCAGTAATTCGATCATAACTTTATGTAAAATTGTTCAAATGATGAATGATTTAACTTTCTGGAAACTAGACTCAAAGAGCTACAACTTTTATTTTTTTGATCATCTCCAAATTCCTTATAGATTAAAAAATATAAGCTGCCGAAATTAGACTAACAAGCCTACAGATTCGAGGTTCTCCGACCCAAAGTGTCGAATTGTTCAAACTTATTCAAAACTAGCCCGAACCTCTCGGGCCTAACCAAACATAAACACAGGTCCTAAAACATAATACGAACTCACTCGCCTGATCAAAATACCAAAATAACACCTATAATTTAAAATTGAACGCCAAAATGCATGGATTTTCAAAGAAATTTCAAGAACTTCAAAAAATTTCAACCAAGCGTCCGAATCATATCAAGTCAACTCCGAATCGCGCCAAATTATACATAAAAGTTTTAAATAGAAAAATGGACTTGTACAAACTTTCAAAACCTCCAGGTCCGGTAACCACAAAGTTAAACTCCGGTCAATCTTTAGAAATTCAAGTTTTATAAAATCAAAACTTAAAAAAAAATCAAAACCTAACGGAAAACGTGCCTACGCACCTCGGATAACTTTAAATTTTGTACACTAGTCATAAATATTTTCACGAAGCTGCTAGAAATCTCAGAATCCAAATCGAGACCCGGTATCAACAAAAATCCAATTATGACCAAATTTTGGAATTCAAAGTTGTTCAAGGTTAACAATTTTTCGAAAATTTACGCCAAATCACTTTGGGACCTCCAATTTAAAATTTGGGCATACATCTAAGTCAAAAATCACCATCCGGACCTATCGGAACCATTACAACTCTATTCCGGGGTTAAATACATAAAATTCAAACTTGGTCAACTCTTCCAACTTAAAGCTTCAAATATGAAATTCATTCTCGCGAAATAATTCTGAAATACTTGAAACTAAAACCAAAGATTCACATAAGTCATAATATATTACACAAAGCTACTCAACACTTTAAATGGCTGAACGAAATGCTAACGCTCAAAACGACCGGACGGGTCGTTATAGTAACGATCCGATCAGTCGTTTTTTGTAAGTGCGTCCCGTTACCAATTTTATTGTTTCACACTTGTGTGTTTATTCTTTTATGACTTGTGAGGTTGCTAGTTCGTTCCATAAAGCTTTCGGGTTGATTTGGACCCTAGATTCTAGACTTAGAAGCTTTAATTTGAAAATGTTGACCAGTCTTTAACTTTTTGTGAAAACGATCCAAGAACTATATTTTTAAAACTATGATAGCTTTGTATCATGATTTCAAACTTGGGCGTATACCCGAAATTGATTTTGGAAGTCCGTAGGTTGATTTGTGTTTATTTGCCGAAATTTGGCAATTTTAAGTTTAAAAGCTTGACCGTAGGTTGACTTTTAGCTATCGAGCTCGGAATTTAAATTTGGGACTAGGAATAGATTTTGTATGGAATTTAAACTTGTCTGCAAAATTCAGTATCGTTTGGAGTTGATTTGATAGGATTCAGACGTTTAGTTGTAATTTTAGAAGTTCCTGAAAATTTCTTTGAATTTCATGCATTTTTGAGTTCAATTCGTAGTTTTAGATGTTCATATTGTGATTTTATGGCACAATTGAGTCCGTATGTTATTTTTAAGCTTGTGTGGATGTTTGGTTTGGAGCTCCGAGGGCTCGGGTGAGTTTCGAACGCTTAGCGGAGTGTTGTTAGAATTAAGTTTGCTGGTTTTTTCTACACAGGCCTCAGAGCTCGCGTTTGCGAGATTCTTGATTGCAATTGCGAAGGAAGTCCAAGTCTTCTAGGTTCGCATTTGCGAAGTGTACCTGGAAAGAGCTAGTTTGCATCTGCGATTGATCTGGTCGATTTGCGGAGGTCCAGGGTTTACAATTGCGAACTTTTCATCTCAACTACGATGACAAGAGAGATGGAAGGATATTTGCTTTTTCGAGGGACTCTTTGCATTTGTGGGGTTCGCATTTGCAACATTTGCGCTGGACAAATAGCTGAGAGACGAATCTACCATTGGACCTGGGTTTTGACCGGGCATGCCTGGTTGACTTTTTTTGATTTTTTGAAAAATGTGTAAAGATCTTAACTTTATCTATTATAAATAAATTTCCTAGCATTGTTTGGTGGTATTGAGTCAATTTTGGATAGATTTGAGCCGTGTGGAGGAGGATTTTAATGGAAAATCTATTTTCGAGTATCGAGTTGGCCTAGTTGAGGTAATTGTCTTGCCTAACTTCGTGTGGCGGAACAACCCCTTAGGATTTGTATTGTTTGATTCAATTGTGCTAAGTAAAATTCATGTATGCAAGGTGACGAGTGGGTACACGGGTATGTTCCAAATTCTCATAGTCAAATTATCCTTAATTGTATTACACTATCCTTAAATGCCTTAGTTGACTTGTTTATTATTTGTTCTACATCCTACTTGCTAAATTGCTCTCATGCTTTAGTTGAACTTGTTGTTTCCTTTATTTTTACATGCTATCTCTTTATTGTTAATTATCATTGTCGAAGCTATTGTTCATGGTATCTCTTTCCTATTGATTTTTGTTACTTGAAGAAATTGTTCCTGTTACCCCTTTACTTGTTGATTTCCATTATTTTGAGACTCATTATTGAATATTATCTCTTTATAGTGAAGTTAGTCTTATCTAATATTATAGTTATACATTATTTCTCTCATTGTTGAGTTATTTGGTGTTGAAGTTGTAGAAGTTGTTAATACGCTGAGGCAGTGTTGGTTATTGTTGTAACCTCTATTTTATTGAGCATTTTTCGTCCATTGTTGTTGTTGATATTCTCATATATGTTGTGGCGGAGCCATGAGCCATTGTTGTAGAAATATTGATATTGTTGTTGTTGGCAAGTTGTGATATATGAGCACTTGTGGTGCAAATTGTTATTGTGATATGATTCTGGTGGGTATGCGATGGTATAAGGCTTGGGGGTTTATGTGCATGTGGCGGTATAAGGTGGGACTTATGTACGTGTTATATGTGAGGGAACTACATGAATCCACGCGGCATCATAAGTTGGGCTAAATTGCGTGTAGCTATTTTGAGAAAATTGTTTTCAAAACCTATTTTCAAATGTAAAGCTCACGCTGAGTTATAAGGAAAGATTTTGATTGAAATTGAGAAAAGTGAATACGAGGCGGTCTGCGATTGTGATTCTTGATTATACGAGGCGGCACCTCGGTTTTAGTTTTATTATACACAATGCGGTACCTCATTATGATTCTTGCTACGTTTCATGTGGCAAGGTGTTATGGTGGAAATTATATCTTGATGTGTCATTCCTGATTGTTCAAGCAGTTGTCGCCCATACATGACCGTTGTAGCACTTTTGTTGCTTCTTTTATGTTATTTCTATTGGCGATTTTCGGTATTAGCTCTTTCTATTATTTCTCCCTATTAGTTGTTTCTTCACTTCCTATTTCATATCCGTATTGCAATTGCATACTGGCTATTTTATATCCTATTAGGTGTTTTGACCTGACCTCATCAACTCTACTGAGGTTAGGTTCGATACTTACTGGGTACCATTGTGGTGTACTCATACTACGCTTATGCATATCTTTTATGCAGATCCAGGTACGCCTGCTCATGCCGGTCGTTAGAGGATTGTCGTAGTTGCTGCTTGAGACACTCGAAGGTATACCTGCTTCACATCCTCAGGCCTCGGAGTCACCTTCCCTATTTTAATTCCTATTACATTCTCTTTCGGACAATGATGTTGTAGTACTCCAGTTGTACTATGTAGATCTTATGACTCAATTCTATTGGTTTTGGGGTGTGTATTGCGAGATTTTGTTTCAGAAGGCTTTTATCTATTATTCAGTTATTTTCAGTGACTTGTTAATTTATATCTGCTTAGTTGTTATTTTTTGTTAGGCTTACCTAGTCGTACAGACTAGGTGCCATCACGTCATCCTTCAAAGGAAAATTGTGGTCGTGACAAGTTGGTATCAGAGCTCTAGGTTCATAGGCGGTACGAGTCATAAGCAGGTTTAGTAGAGTCTTAGGATCGGTACGAAGATGTCTGTACTTATCTTCGAGAGGCTACAAAACTGTTAGGAAAACTTCACTTCTTTGATTCCTTATTGTGTGAATTGGTTGATTTCGAAAACCAAATCTTTGACTTTCTATTCTCTCATAGATGGTGAGGACACGCACCACAACATCCGACAATCAAGCACCCCTACCCCTACTAGAGCCGCGAGAGGTCGGGGTCGGGGCTGGATCCAGAGCCAGAGCAGAGACCGAGGATGGGCACGTGGTGCAGCCAGAGCACCTGCTCGAGCTGCGACAGAAAAGCCACCAGTAGCTCTAGTCGGGGGACATACCCGAGGTGCCTATTACCACCCCAACACTTCAGGAAACCCTCACACAGTTCCTGAGCATGTTCAGTACCTTAACTCAAGCGGGGTTGATCCCACTTTGCACCACCCACATCTTAGGCTGGCGAAGGAGCACAGACTCCTGCGGTCCATACCCCAGAGTAGCATGTCTAGGGTGATCAGGTCCCGTAGGTTATACCACTCTAATTCAGCCCGTGGTTAGGACAACAACATATAAGGAGGAGCAGGTTAGGCTCAAGAGGTTCAAGATGTACCACCCACTTACTTTCAGTGTCTTGGATTTAGAGGATGCACATAGTTTTCTCAAGGAGTATCACCGCATTTTCTGCACTATGTGCATTGTGAAGATGAGTGGGGTTGTTTTTACTACGTTCCACCTAAATGGAGCGGCATGCCGGTGGTAGCGGGCGTACGAGATGGGTAGCCCAGCCGAGGAAGCTTCACTTACACATGATCGATTTTCAGAGTTTTTCTTGAGAGAATTTATTCCTCAGACACTTCGGGATGCTTGGCACACAGAGTTTGAGCGGCTGCACCAGGGTGATATGTTACTATTAGAGTATGCTGTCCGATTCAGTGATTTGTCCAGACATGCACTAGCCTTGTTTGCCACATTCAGAGAGCGAGTCCGTTAGTTAGGGCTATTCATTTGGATCGGATATCCGAAATCCGAACCGATCCATTCAATTTCGTGTTTCGGATTTCGGTTTGGATCGGATTCGGATTGTATTTATTAAAATTTTGGATTTCGGATCAGATTCAGATTGGTATATTTTAATCCGATCCAATTCGAAATCCAAAATTTTTAGGTAATGTATAAATACTACACTTTAATTTCGGATAGTCAGTACTTCCTTTACATCTTCCTCCAAGTTATTACCTTTACAATTGTTTTATTTAGCTATATCAGCACCATAGCTCTCTCATAATTGCATAAACATGAATTTTTCTTAATTTATCGCCTCTTTTACAAAGAAAATATACATATTAGTTTGGAACTTTGAGGCGTAATACTATCCGAGATCCGATCCGATCCAAACTTTAAAATCCGATCCAATTCGATATAATTTGGATCGAATTCGGATTGTATTTTCTAGAATCCAAAATTCGAAATTCGAATCCGAAATGTGCTAAATCCGATCCGATCCGATCCGTGCACAGCCCTACCGTCAGCTTATCAAGGGGATCAACCAGAGTATTAGATTCAGCATGGCTAGGGAGTTGGAGTCACACACTCCGTATCAGCAGGTGGTTGAGATTGAACGGAAGTTGGAGGGTATGCGATATCGTGATAGAGATGATATGGAGGCCAAAAGGTCTCATGGTACGGGAGGATTTATGTAACGACCCAACTGGTAATTTTGAGTATCTGCACTTCGCTCGATGATTTAGAGCCAAACTTTATTTTTCGAAGCCTTTAGAGCCTCATTCTAGCCTTCCTTTATTTGTGTGCAGAGTCCGGGTATTGACCCGGGAGGCTTATATGCAAAAAAGTAATAAAAACAAGAATTTTTGCCCAAAAAGTTAATTTTAGTTGATTTCAGTCAACGTTTTGAGTAAATGCACCTGGACCCGTATTTTGACGGTCTCGATGGGTCCGTATTGAAATATAGGTCTGGGCGTATGCCCGTAATCAAATTTCGAGGTCCCTGGCTTGAGTTATGAATTTTTATTAAAAATTAAAAGTCTGAAAAATCTAATATTTTTAAGAATTAATTGAATTTTTGGCATTGTTGATACCGGGTTCGTATTTTAGTTTCGGAGCCCGGTACAGGTCCAATATAATATTTTGACTTATCTATAAAATTTGGTGGAAAACGGAGTCGGTTTGACGATTCAGACGTCCGGTGGTAAAAATAGAGATTTCAAAGCTTTCTTGAAGATTTCATTTGATTTGGTGTCCAATTCGTAATTCTAGGTGTTATTTTGGAGATTTGATCGCGCGAGCTAGTTCATATGTTGTTTTTAGATTGGTGTGCACTTTTGGTTTGGAGTCCCGAGGGGCTTGGGTGTATTTTTGGATCATTGGTTGAGAGACTAGTAACGTAAAGAAACTTGGGAGTTTGATCATGCTCAAAATCGGGTTAGGACGACCTCTTTTCAGTGTTTTGAGTGAACGAGAATGTCCGTAGCGTGTTTTATGATTGAAATTCATACATGGTTTGTGTCCGGGAGGTTCCAGATGAGTTTCGGGGTGGTTTCGAATCATTTCGGAGAAGTTTGGGTTTTGCTGGTTTCTGGTGCGATACTGTTCATTTGCAATTGCGAACCTTTTATGGAAATTGCGAAAACACTGTTCATTGGGAAATGCAAAGTTTTGTTAGCAAATGTGACATTTGCAGCCTGTTAAGTGCTGAGAATTCCGAGTTTACCTTGATTTTTCATATTTTTTAACCCTAGCTTCGAGGTGGGGCAATTTTGAGAGGGGATTTTCATACCAAAACATTGGGTAAGTATCTTTAACCAATTTTTAACTATATTTCATGATTTTATACAAGATCTAACATCAAATTCATGAGAAATCTATGAAAAAATTTGGGAATTTTGTCAAAGTTTTAAAAAATGAAAAATTGAGATTTGAGGGTCGAATATGACTCGAATTTGAAAACAAAACACATATTTGGACTCGTGAGGCTGTGGGTAGTCAAGACCTACCCTTGGACCCGGGTTTGACTTTTGTTGACTTTTTAAAAATTGAATAAAAATCATATCTTTATTAATTAAAAATATTTTCTCTTGCATTGTGTGGTGTATTCAAGTCGTCATTGGCTAGATTGAGTCGAGCGGAGGTGAATTCGTAGAGGAAAAAGCTAAATTAAGTGTTGAATTAGCCGAATTGAGGTAAGTGTTTTGCCTAGCTTTGTTGAGGGAATTTTTCCTCATATGTGTCATTGTTTGCTACATGCAGGGGTGATACATATATGAGGTGACAAGCATATATGTATGTGCCAGGGTTAATCATGCTCGAGGGGTGGATTATGTTATATTTGTGTTTGTAAAATTTCGTGACATTATGCTTAATGCCTTGTTTGACTCTTAGATACTAAGGACATAATATTAAATGATAGATATCAAGACTTAGTTTGTTATAACTTGATCAAACCTGATGGAAATTGTAAGAATACATTGATGTGTCTCATTCGGTCATCTCTATGCGAAATCATCACTACATTACTACAACCGAATTTCATGAGATGTTAGGCTCTATACTTGTGTTGTGGATCATTTATGATATCGTGGAAGTATTTGAATAATACGGTTCTTAAGGGTTGTTGAACCATTATTGACTTGGAAAGTTGTGATTTGGAATATGTTTGGAATATCCGTTTAAGCACTCTCCTTGATGTTATTTGTGCTTCCTGCCTTATTTGTCATTGATACTCATATGCCTGGTAAGAAAGAGTGTAAAGCACGAAGGGTGATGTCGTGCCATTATTTATAAATTATCATGTGAGGGAGAGTGTAAAGCACGAAGGGTGATGTCGTGCCATATTATTGAGAGTAAAAGCACGAAGGGTAATGTCGTGCCATATTATTGAGATGTACAAGCACGAAGGGTGATGCTGTGACACATTATGAGAGTAAAACCACGAAGGGTGATGCCGTGCCACATTATTGAGAGTAAAAGCACGAAGTGATGCCGTGCCACAATATTGAGAATAAAATCACGAAGGGTGATATCGTGCCATATCATTTGAGAGTAAAATCACGAAGGGCGATGACATGCCATGCCATTTCATTTATATTGTTATGCTTGTATGTTATTGTGAGGTCATGGCACGAAGGGTATTTTCATGCAGGTGAGGACGGGGGACATGCATTATGATGTGATATCTGTTTCCCGTGTATACGTTTGTGCCCTTACCTTGAGTTGTTATTGTTGTATCTACATATTTTGTGTGACTTGTTCTTATTGTCCTATACTTGACCTTTATATCGATTGTTGTTGCACTGTCCATGTCTTTTACTTGCTTAACTTACAATTACCATGTCTATTTATGCTTTTATATTATATGTTGTATCTATTTTGTTGCACTTCAGTATAAGCCCTCCACTATGCTAGCCATTCATGCCCTTACTTGTTAATTTGTAATGAACATGTGTTTTTCCTCTTAATTGTTATATTTGTACTTAGTCCTCCAACATGCTAGTTAATTGAAGTTGATATTTCCTGTTTTCCAATTGTTATTGTTACTCACGTGTTTTCCGCTTAGTCCTTTACTGTGACCCACATGTGTATCCTTGTCCACGGTTGCTACTTGCGTATTTTCTACTTTGAAGTTCCTATTATTGTGTTCTTGTGATATGGTTGTTTCTGTTATACAATCACTTGGGAAAGATGAGTTGAACGCACGAAGGGTGTTGCCATGCTAATTGATTGTTACATAATTTCATTTATATATGGTGAGGATGAGATAAAAGCACGAAGGGTGTTGCCGTGCCATGTGATTTGACATTTTTGACATATCTCGTACCAGGAAAGAACGTAAATATTCTATTGTGGTTCTTTGCAGTATTCATTGTCTGACTCGCCGGGTTGTATTTGATACTTTTATCCGTTATATTGTGAATTGCTTTACTGTTAATCTAATGTACAGGTTATTTAAATAAGCATCTTTTTAACTAAAAGCCTCGTCACTACTTCGACGAGGTTAGACAAAATACTTACCCGTACGTGGGGTCGGTTTTACTTATACTGCACTTCTGCACGTCCCGTGCAGATTTTGGAGCGAAGTTGCTGGTGTCGTTGGGTGCTGATTCGGAAGATGTTCGTGCGTTTGAAGATAGCTGCCACTTGTTCTTGGTAGTTTAGATTATTGCTAATCTGTTTATGTAACCTTCAAACAGAACGTGTATTTATTTGTATTAGTTTTGAAATTTTAAATTTTAGAAGCTCGTGATTCGTACTACCTGGTCTTAGTAAATTCGTAAATGTTCAGTTATCTATTTTCTACTCTCTTGTAATCTCAGTTGAGTTGTATTTTTCTGTTAGTTGGCTTACCTAGCGGGTTGAGTTAAGTGCCATCACGACTTGTGATTTTTGGATCGTAACAATTTAGTGGTGGTCACACCACAGCTACAACCCGTCATGGTAGGGGCTAGGTGAGCCGTCCAGTTCACTCAGCACTTTTAGCTTCAAGTGGTGCTCCGATTGTTTATGTGAACAACTAATTTTTTACCACACTCAAATTCTATAGTATTTTAGTGTAAATATTTCTTTTAGGTCTAATCTTGATGTTTTTAAACTTTTATCTTACTCTTAGTAGATTTTATTTGATTAAAAAAAATACTCACATTCTTAGAGTACTAATTTTATTTTTATTTATATAAAAAAATTACAAAGAATATATGATTTTTTTAATTAGAATTTTAATAAGTTATAAGCTATATAATCTTTATTAGTATCATTTAAATTAAATGTAAATAGTTAGTTTTCTTATATTTTTTCTTGGTGCAAAGTAGTTGATCAATATTCTTATTTCATAATTTAATTTATCTTCTTTTAAAGAAAACCAAAATGAAGTAAACTTGCGTCAAAATTGAAAAGTTTGTTCTCAAACTTTATCAAAATGTCTAATCCTTACCTAAAAAAGGAAAACACCCACAATCCCCACCTTTTCCTAACTCCTCACGTCCTAGCCCCCATGTCCCCAATTCCCTTAGTCACACAGACAGACACGATCCCCTATCTCTAATCTCTCACAATTACACGATTTTCCACCACTTCACAAAGGACTAGTTTTTAGCACTATTTAATTGAGGACTTTACAAACGAAAAGGGAAAAAATTAAAAAATATTTAAAAGACAAACTTAAGAGATAAAACCAGTTTTTTTTATATAAAGAAAGAATTGCACCCTTTCATTTGAAGAAATTTATAGAAGAAAGCATGGAGTTTAAATAGAGTTTTAAATTTTAGTCGACGTACGATTTATCGTTCGGGTTCCGGTTTTGCTCTAAGGTTTCAGTCTTGATCGGGGTTACTATCTCCTCTCGCTTCTATTTGTCGTTTGGATTTTCGTCACTGTAAAATTATTCTGAGGCTCCTCTCTTATATATTGAAAAAGCTTTGCTCTACAGGTTCTCATCTATATTATCTATTCATCTTTTACTTATTTTAAGGTTCTAGTTTTGCATTTTAAATAGTTATTTAGAGATGCATGAATTCTGCGTTGTTTGAAACATTTTAAGAGAAGGAAATCTTCTAAGTTTTTTTTTCTTTTTATTATTATGTATGAAGTGTGCTTATGACTTTCTCATTAACGTTGTTTTAGATCTGTTTGACACTTCAGAATTTGGTTCATTTTGGATATTGCAATATCGTTGTTAAAATTCCATGGTTCATTCCATTATTTGGGTTGCCGAATCTTATTTCTTTCTAAGTAGTTAGAATCAGTACAAAAACTCATATATATAAAAAATTTGTAGCTTTAAATTTTACAATAAATTGGCTAGACCAACTAGTAGGTTGCCCACTTTTCTTCTTCTTCTTTTATTTTTAAGTAAAGATACATGTCAAAAAATTTCATTAGTCTCGTTATAGATTGAAAGGTAATTAATTATGTATTTGTTTGAAAGTTCATATGCTAGTGCTAAAATGATATTTGAATTAGCTGTTAGGGTAGATTTGATGTTAAAATTTTAAATAACGTCATTGATGTATCTTAAGAAATTTTCCTTAGATTTTGTGAAAAGCTTTCCTTTGATTTTTTTTTGTCATTTGACTTTTCAATCTTCATTTGAAGACAAGCTGGAGAATAATTTTCATCATTAACTGTTTTATTTTTTAATTTATATACAATTGGTAAAGGCAGAATACATAAGCAGACCCTTAAACTTGGCCTTTTTTGTCACTTGAACACCTAAACATAAGTTTGTTCCTATCAGTCACTCCAACTAAACCCCATCTGTATCAATTAAACACTATCAAGTGACATTCCACAATGCGTGGCAAAGGGCGCGTGAACCTGACAAAAACTTTTATTCTCGTTATTCTATTTCTCTTCTTCTTCCCGTACACAGAATCTGTCGATTTTTTCTCTTAAATTGTTTTCCCCTTTTTGCATATAAAGCTCGCTCCTTTGAAGCTCTCTTGAATTGGGTCTCATTTTCTTCACATCTTAAAGTGTTTGTGGCTCGTTTGAAGGTCACTCATCGATATGGGTATTAGCAAAATATGTCAAACAAATCGAAACCACCTTCTTTAAGAGAAGTTTCTTGTTATTGTGGGATTGCTGCCGAATTATGATTTGAAGGACTCCTTAAACCTAGGTCGTCATTTATTCTCTTGGCAAAATCGAAGGCAAAGTTGCTTGTAATTTTTTCAGGTCGTATGACGATGAAATTCTTAAGAAACCTAAG